>JAHWFP010086498.1:25244-44302 GCA_023313725.1 Lithobius niger
CAATAGTTGCGATGCATAACATCGTAGTTTATTTTCATAGGCCTAAATTCACGTTATGAGTTTCAAACTCACTTGCACTCAAAATCCAGGCCTCTAACGTTTCCAAGTCGGCAATTCTCTTTGTCAATTCAGCCTCCGCAATTCCCGTCCAACCAAAACACTGCATTCAATTTCCCTTCCAACCAGAGCGCTCAGTAACCCTAGCCGTCCGCGCCGTCACGCCAACTTCCGGTAGTGACAGCTCGGCCGACTTTGGTCAGTCTCTCCTCCTCCAAGTGTCCACCTCTTCCCCGCACCCCCCCCCCCCTCCGTCGCTCTCCTACAGGTCCGCGCTAACCCTCTACCTGCCTGCCAAGCAGAAGGCATAAAAACCCAGACCCAGTAGAGTTTCGTTAGCACAGCTCAGGATTCTCAAAGCTAGAGGTCGCTACGCCGGTCGGGAGTGGAGATGCCGCGGTCCGATTGTTGCCATGCCGGGCAAAGGTAGTGGTTCGTATATAACTTAGTTTAACTTTAAAAGTGTATTTTTTGGACTTACACGTCAAAATTTATAGTTTAACTTTAAACTTAACCTTTTAGCTTTGAAGGTAAATTATGGTGCGTCAAGCCAAACGGCATTTCGGACGTTGACGGCCGTAACTTAAGGGTTCACGGTCCCTTACTAAAAACCAGCTTTTTTTTTATTCTTTCTTTAAACGCAGTTTAATGTAAACAAAGGTCGGTTTGATCTTCGTGGGAGATTCATTGATTATTCACTCCAGACGGACTTTATAAGTAGCCGAGGCTTTTATAATTTGAGGAGTTGACTTGCTACAGCAACTCTGGGAAGGTTTAATGCTTTGTTATATCACGTAGAAAAATAACTGTAAAACAGGTCTACTATTACTACACAGCTGAGGCTGTTCATAATTTAGAGGGCTTCTTTTGCGAAATCCCCGTTGCCTAAAATCACTGTTTCTATTTGAAATTGTTTCTGTGAACATAGCATTTGTTCTAACTGAATTTAATGTAAATTTCCCCCGTGTATTTTATAACCTAAACTAGGTGTGAAGTTACCAAATGTAAATGTAAAATTGCGATATTTTCTTCATGTTTGTTTAAAATAAAAACCAGGAGGTTTTTTTAACGTCCGTCGGTTTATTCGCTCGTTATTTGCTAGAAGTTATCATGTAAGATAATTCTCTTTAAACACTTAACTTAGCTAGCCTAATTCCCACCTTGGTGGCAGCGTTACCCGCTATTTTATCACTAGTCAGGTCTTAGATTAGGACTTCAATGCTCCATTCCCTACATCGGGACAGTAGCAGTTGTGCTGTTTAACCGAAAAAGTACTCGAAAGCAACACAGAGTGGAAGATAGTAAGATCCAGTTACACCAGGCGACCGGCGATGCTGCAAGCACCTACCCCGTCGTAGCACCCGCCGTTACACTTAACGCACCATAAGTTTAACATCAAAGCTACGAGGTTAAGTTAAAATTAAACTATAAATTTTGACGTGTGAGTCCAAAAGATAAAATTTCAATCTCAACTAAGTTACATGCGAACCACCCCCTTTGCCTGGCATGGCAACAATCGGACCGCGGCATCTCCACTCCCGACCGGTGTAGCGACCTCTAGCTTTGAAAATTCTGAGCTGTGCTAACGAAATTCTCCTGGGTCTAGGTTTTTGTGCTCTCAGCCTGGCAGGCAGATAGAGGGAAAGCGCGGTCCTGTAGGAGAGCGACGGAGGGGGGTGCGGGGTAGAGGTGGACACTTGGAGGAGGAGAGACTGGCCAAAACCGGCCGAGCTTTCACTACCGGAAGTTGGCATGACAGCGCGGACGGGCAGGGTAGCTGAGCGCTCTGAGTGGATGGGAAATTGAATGCAGTGTTTTGGTTGGACGGGAATTGCAGAGGCTGCCTTGACAAAGGGAATTGCCGACTAGGGAGCGTTAGAGGCTTGGCTTTTAAGTGCAAGTGAGTTTAAAACTCATAACAACGTGAATTTAGGCCTAGAAAAATAAACTACGATGTTATGCATCGCAACTATTGAAGGAAGGGGGGGGGGGGACGAAGTGTAATGCACAGAATAAACATTTGACTTTGGGAATGAAACTGCTATTTACAAAGCATAATTTTAACGAAGGAAAGCTAGTTTGTTTTCGTTTTTAGAGGTTTGCTACGGTCGGAGTTTGCGTGGAGATGCTATAAAAAATAGACATGAAATAAACACTGGGTCCGTAAAAATAAACAAACGTAAAAGGTTGAGCTCCGGTAGGGTTCATGGCAAGAAGTTAAAGTTACCAAAGCGCAGTAAGTGCAAAAATCAAAAGATCAAATGTACCAGCTTAGTTTCAAATATGCTATAACGCATTTAGGTTGGATTTTATCGTTTGCAGAAGCAGACAAGTGATTTTAACGTCGGTCATTTTTCATAAATAAAAGTAAGTCGTCACCTGTTTTTAAGAATAAAAAATATCGTGGGTTTTACATGTATGTGAGGACAAGCCCTCCTAAAACACAACTAAGCTAGTGGGTTGGCTTTATGCCGAAAAGAATAAAATACAATATTTACATTGTTGAATTGAAATCGCCATAAAGACGATGTTCTTCTGGTGTGGAAGAATTCTACCCTCAGGTTTTTTCTTCGGTGGTGTTGAGGTGTCCTCACCACGAGCGTCTTGATACGAGACCGCGTCTACATTGCCGTGCTACGTCGTCCCCATGATTCTCCGTCATCTACCTTCCCTCGGTTGACTCAAGCCTTTCCCTTGGAGGCAAACGGGGGCTTTCTGACCACGTGGTCTAGCCTCCTACCTTTCCCGTCCGACCTTTCATCCTAATGTGTCAGTGCGATCGCCGTCTCCATCAATCCTACCATCACCGGTTGCCTCGGTCCCTCTTGGTTCCACCTCTACACGCTCACCTAAATTTAGCCCGCCGTGCTTGAACTCTTTGCCGGCTCCCTTTCCCGTTTTCAAGCGCACGTTCTGCGACCCTTCTTGCTTGCCTATTGCTTGTCACCTCCCCAGTACTTCTGGCCCCCAACTCACTCCGATCCGTTAATCCCGGTTGCTGACGACGACCTGCGCTGTTCAGAAGTATGGGACAACGACTTCGACATAACCTACACTCTTCTTGGGGGATCGGAACCCCCTCCATTTTTACCTCTCGGACCTCGATCCCCTCGTCTCGTTCGCTCCTGCAAACCAACGGTTACCGGTATTCACCGACTCTCTGCATCACGCAACCACAAGACGTCAACTTTGCCTTCTTTCGATGCTTCCTTTCACTTATCTTCAGCCTGCTCTCTGTCTCTATTCTGCACTGACAGCATCACACCCCCTGGACCACGTTCACCTCACCTTACTTTGTTAACAGTATTGCATCCCAAGTTGGGATTGACAAAAAAAAAACACAAAGCAACAACAACAATATAGCATGAACCTATGTGGGGGCTAGCACGTTCCTGCTTTCATCCTCAAGCACTTTGTCGAAGACCTCGATTCCCTGTCCAATCAACTCACTATACTGCCGTTCGGTTCCCGGTTACCATCTTTGTCCGGTCTCTTCACCCTTAAGTTTGGATCACGTCTCCTATTACCTCGCCTACGTTGCGTCCCTTTGGATCCCCCACGACCTTTCTCTCTACGACACACGCTGTCTACATTGTTCCCCAAGTAATGAACTTGGTTTCCGGTTACCTCTACGGTTCCCGATTACCCTCCGATTACCTCACCGTGCCAGAAGCAAAGAACACGCCTATGATAGGATCTTCGATCCGCCCCCGCGCTCAGCCTCCGGTTCCCTAACGCAACCAGTTCTGAAACTGTTGGGGTCTCAGAACTCTCAACGAATCATGTGTCTCTCGATTCCCGGCTGCCTCTAGAGAATCTCTTTCCTTCCGACCTCCCGATTCCCCTCTAACGACTTGACACGGTTATTTCTTCCCCGATTCCACGCAGCCAACCTGCTCTGCAGCGGGATTTATGTTCCCTCAGCATGGGCCTTGCCCGTGCTACAGAGGTTTATGCCAAAAACAGGACTGCAACTCAAGTCACACTAAAGGTTCTCGATTACCGTACTAGATGTCCTTCCCTATCTGCCACGTTTGATAGATGAATCCTTATTCTGCCCCCGCGATACTCTTCGGTTCCCATCTTGCGATTACACCCTCACTGTTAGTTTCATTCCTTCTTGCCATTCAACTGCAGTCTTGTTTTAGCGTCTGCTTCCTTAGTTTCACGATTCCCGGTTCCCGATTGTCAGTCTCTCAACGTTGTCTCCAGCTTTGTAGAGGCCCACTCTTACTAGGCTGTTCTTCAGTCTGTCACCTAAAGAACCGTCATCTCTACCTGCGGTCCGCCGCACTGCGACTCCCTCTCCTTAGATCCTGTTCTATGATTGCGCTCACTCTGTTATGACCAGGCAACCATTGTTACTTCTTATTTTTGCCTCCTTGGCATCACGATTCCCGGTTCCCAATTGCCAGTTTT
The DNA here is from genome assembly GCA_023313725.1 of Lithobius niger. Classification (NCBI taxonomy): domain Eukaryota; kingdom Metazoa; phylum Arthropoda; class Chilopoda; order Lithobiomorpha; family Lithobiidae; genus Lithobius; species Lithobius niger. Next base: position 29,721 of record JAHWFP010086498.1, read on the forward strand.
CAGCATGGTTCCCAGTTTCTGAGCTCATTCTCAGTGTTCTTGTCTGACCTGATTACCCAATAATTTATCATCGACTTTGACCGATCTATGCGTTCATAAAAGAACGACACAGCAAAAGATTAGTATGATTCCTGTCGCAAAGATGGAGCGCGTAGTCATGGTGCATTCTCCATTCTTCTTTCCCTGACATCTCTACCAAGATCCCGCCTTTACCCCGTCGACACTCACGCGCTTCACCATCGGTTACCGATTACCCTCTGCATTAATTCCCACTAACGCCACCAGAGACGCCCAGTCCCCTAGCGCTTTGTCTCTTTCCCGCGCTTCACAATCTCACTTCTGTCTTGTTCACCACCATGTCCGATTCTTCATCGTCGTAGGAGCCGCTGCCCCCGGTTCCTAATGTGCCTTCACCGAAACCCTGTCGTTGCCTGCGATTTTCTGGCAAAAACGTTCACTTTGATCCGCATCCCTGTTGTCAGAAACACCGTGATTGCGATGGAGAAGAAAACCGGTGTAAGATCTGCATTACAATCTCCCCATCAAAATGGATCGCCATTCGAAGGAAGCAAAAACATTCACGGCAACGTTCCCTTAGAGCAGCTCAGAAGAGAGCTCTTCACCTTGGACCCTCTTCTATGTTACCCAAGACTCATCAGCCTGTTTACTCGTCATTACCGTCCACTAATACGATTCCCGCAGTTCCAGGATCCAGCGGCACAACTACTCTGATACGTAATCCAGTACGTATTAAGAAATCTACAATGCCTTTAACCCCTCGCAAATTCCCTCACACAAGTGCGTCTCACGGTTCCTCCGTCCTCATCGGTCTCTGACCATCCCGTCACCACCACTGAAGCAGTCCCACCTACTACGGCGACCTTATTACCCTCTTCACCGCCCACTGCACCTTTTCCATCGGCTGTGATCCTGCGAGAGCCTCTACTCCGTGGCGTGCACCTTTCAGCGCGCGAACAAGAGAACTTAGACTTTAACATTAGCTTCGTTTTGTCCTTCACTGAACGTTTTGCGGCAGAACTCGCCTCTCTCCATGCATCAACAACCACACTTCCCGCACTTCAGGCTTCGGTTGCTGCCACGGAAGAAGTCCGCGCCGAGAACTCCGTTCTTAAAGCCACTAATGAAGCTTATTGCAATGAACTTGCACTCGTGCGAAGAAAATATAGTTTCTTGCGTGTTAATTACGCTTTGCTCAAGAACAACCATCGATGGATTTCGCCGATCCCAACATCCCCTCCGTGGAGGGGTTACTATTGTGCGTGGTCACGTACTAGGCGTTTGCTCAATGCCCCGTTAACGTCACAGTTCCAATCCCCTGTGATTCCCTCCTCCTCATCGCAGGAACCGTCTCCCGTGATTGCCACGTTGCATGAAACCGCTCCCTCACCATTACCCTCTCTGTTTCTAGACCCTTCAGCTACTGCATTGTCTGAACGTTCCCCAAGTTCTGATCCTTCGCTCTTTGCCTCCGAAGCTCGTCTTCTCACTTGGGCAGATGCTTCGTCTAAACACACACCTGCCATATCTAGCTACTGTGTGTGGCAATACGATGACGCGCCTACTTTTATTCCTGTGTTTCATAGAATTACTCCGCATTCTGCGTTACCATCTCGAGAACCCCCCCTGCTCTCTTTGTCGTTCTCGAGCCAGGGGAGCGGCTTTCGGTTTCCGAATTTTTCAATAATGCGATAGACCTGTCACCTATCTTCATTCTCAGGCCCATGAAGCACCTGTTCCCTTGGCCCCTCTACCACTAAACGAGTGACCACCGGATTATGTGCCTTCACCTACTTCTCATTGAACTTTACATAATGCTAAATCCATTTTACTATATACCTTCCTTGTGCAACATTCAATTTTTATCGAATCTCGATTACCTCACGATGTAAACGTGGTCTTGTATTAGACATTCGTGGTGAGGACACCTCAACACCGCAGAGCCAAAAACCTGAGGGCAGAACTCTTCAAATCAAGAAGAACATCGTTTTCTGGCGATCCCACTTCAAAATCGACAAAATTGTAAATATTGTATTTTATTCTTTCAGGCATAAAGCCAAAAACACTAGCGTAGTTGTGTTTTAGGAGGGGCTTCCACTTTGATGGTACTTAACCTCACATACATGTAAAATACTCACGATATTTTTTATTCTTAAAACAGGTGACGACTTACTTTATTTATGAAAAATGTCCGACGTTAAATTCACTTGTCTGCTTCTGCAAACAACTAAACTCTAACCTAAATGCGTTATAGCATACTAAAACTAAGCTGGTATATTTAATATTTTGATTTTTGCACTTAATGCACTTCAGTGAACTTAAATTCTTTCCATGAACCATACCGTAGCTCAACTTTTTAAGTTTGATTATTTTTACCGACCCAGTGTTTATTTTCATGTCTATTTTTTTATAGCATCTCCATCCAAACTCCGACCGTAGCAAACCTCTAAAAACGGAAACAAACTAGCTTTCCTTCGATTAAAAACATGCCTCGTTAATAGCAGTTTGTTTCCCAAAGTCAAATAATAAATCCGAGCTAACACTTCGTTCCCCCCCCCCCTCCTTCAATAGTTGCGATATCTAATATCGTAGTTTATTTTTATAGGCCTAAATTCACGTCGTTATGAGTTTAAAACTCACTTGCACTTTCAAGCCGGGCCTCTAACGCTCCCAACTCGGCAATTCCCTTTGCCAATGCAGCCTCACCAATTTCCTTCCAATCAAAACACTGCATTCAATTCCCCCTCCACTCAGAGCGCTCAGCTACCCTGCCCATCCGCGCCGTCATGCCCACTTCCGGTAGTGACAGCCAGGCCGGTTTTGGTCAGTCTCTCCTCCTCCAAGAGTTCCCCACTACCCCACTCCACCCCTCCGTCGCTCTCCTACAGGACCGCGCTTTCCCTCTACCTGCCTGCCAAGCAGAAGACATAAAAACCCAGACTCAGGAGAATTTCGTTAGCACAGCTCAGGAATCTCAAAGCTAGAGGTAGCTACGCCGGTCGGGAGTGGAGATGCCGCGGTCCGATTGTTGCCATGCCGGGCAAAGGTAGTTGGTTCGTATGACTTGGTTTAAATTGAAAGTTTATCTTTTGGACTCTAAAATTCAAAATTTATACTTTAATTTTAATCTAACCTTGTAGCTTTGAATGTAAACTTATGGAGCGTTAAGCCAAACGGCATTTCAGACGTTAACGTCCATAACTTAAGGGTTCACGGTCCCTTCCTAAAAACCAGCTTTTATTCACCATTTCATTAACGCAGCTTAATGTAAACAAAGGCCGTCGGGTCAGTTAGATTTGCAGAAGCGCAGTACTTCATAGAGTGTACATCCCTTTTCTAACGTGATATTCTGATGGGTACGGTGTGATTTAGTGGGAGTACCACTCGAAACATAACTGTAGGTTAAGGTCTACTATTACTACACACTCGAGACTGTTCGTAATTTAGAGGGCTCTTTTGCGAAATCCCCGTTGCCTAAAATCACTGTTTCTATTTGAAATTGTTTATTGAACTAAGCCAAGTTCACGTGTACGAATTTAATGTAAATTCCCGTAATATTTATAAACTAAACTAAGTTGTAAATTGGAAACTGTAAAGTGCGATTATTTTAACATGTTTATCTAAAATAAAAACCAGGAGTTTTAAACGCCTGTTGGTTTATTAGTTCGTTGATTGCTGGAAGTTAGTATTTAAGACAATTCTCTCCAAATTTAACTTAGCTAGCCTTTTCCCAACTTGGTGGCAGCGTTACCGCTTATTATTACTAGTTAGCCTACATTATTATGACATCGTAGCTCCATTCTCTACACCGGGACTGTAGCAGTTGTGCTGTTTTTAACTAAAAAGTACCAAAAGTCAACCCAGAGTGATAATAAGATTGATCCAATTACACCAGGCGACCGGCGATGTTACAAGCACCTACTCCGTCTAGCATCCGCCGTTACAACGACCCCTCGTGGATAATTATTTCGAACTTCTATCGCTCCATACAGTACTACTTGCAGTAGTGCTCCATCCTTTCCTTCATCTGTGATCCTTACTTTCCCGGTTCCATTTCCCTCACGATTACCATGGGATCTAGACGTCTCACCTTGCTGTTTCTTCGTTCCAGCGACGCCCTCACGTTTCATCGGCTCTCCTTCCCAACAAGGTAAGTAGGTCTTGTGAATATTACTTGTGTTCTACCTTGTCTCCCGTAGGATGAAAGGCTCCTTACTGCGAAACTGTAAAAAAACAAAAACAAACAACAACAATCGACAACATCTCCTACAGTTCGCATCCTTGGCCTCCCACGTACACGATACATTCGATCACGTACATTTTAGGTCTCATCATGTTCCGTTGTGGGTATGGCTTTGGCTCTAAGGTTGTCTTCTCCGGGACTTGTACCTTGGGGGCCCGCTGGCTCGTAATGCGGGTTGCTCCAACCTAGCCCTTGTAGCGGCCGAAGCTACGACTGTAGAGGTGCTTGTAGCCTCGCCGACATCAAGATGGTTTTGACCTTTAACTTCTAGTTGTGGTGGCGGTTTTTACTTTTACGGAAAACAGCACACGTATGCTACTGGCCCAGTATGGGTAACAGAGAGTCATTTGTCCTAACTGTAGGCTAACTAGACAACATTAAAGGGGGGTATTCGCTGCCACCAGGTGGGTGTTTCTAAATGCAGCCCTAAGTTTAATTATTAAGTGGTTTTCTTAAGAACTACAACTTCTACATTTAGTCAAACTAGCAGAAAAACAGGCGTTTTACAAACTCGTAGGTTTATTAAAAGGCAAATAAATATAAACAATTACATTTAAAATCAACTAGTGTCAGAATAAGAAAATTGGCTTTTAAATTAAAGCACGACGATTTTTACAACAGGAAAAATCAACAAGAATTTACATGAAATTCAACTCAAACTTCACACAACTGGGTGAAGAGTAAAAACTACAATTTCGATTAGAAAATGTTTGTGGGACCTCGGGAACCCGTTATAACATGCAAACCGCGGGAATTACATGAAATAAATCTATTTGTTGCAAACCGCGGGAATTACACACAAATAGTCAAGACTATGTTTCTTAAGTCCGACCTAAGATCAAATCTTCAAATCTGTAGATCCTTAGTATCTAGGGAAGCACCCGAAAAATACGTCGTCTAAATGCAGATTTAGTGTTTAGATTAAATTCATAATAATAAACACGGGAAATAAAAGCTGGTTTTTAGAAAGGGACCGTGAACCCTGACGTTATGGCGATGGGGGCCTAGAATGCCGACTATGGCTCCACCTCCATAATTCCCTCAAAGCTAAGGTTAGGTTAAGTTTAAAACTAAAATTTCGAATGGGGTTTCCAAAATTAAATTTTCTAAACTAACACTAGTCTAATACGAACCAACTACCTTTGCCCGGCATGGCAACATTCGGACAGGACATCTCCTATACCGACTGGCGTAGTCACCTCTGGCTTTGAGATCTGTTGAGCGTGTGCTGACGATTGCCTCTTGGGGCTCGGTTTTTATGCTGGAGCAGAGGATTTTCTGGACCTTAGCGCGGACGCCGAGGAGAGCTACGGAGGTCTGATTGGCTGAGGGCCTTGAGAACAATAGAAAAGTCAGCAGCGCAAAGGATTTTTCGCTTGGCGCCGTTTGAAGGAATAACTAGGTACTGCGTGATAAAGAGAGGCCGGTAGAGTTAAACTCATTGATTAGAACGTGAATAAGGCCTTTAATTACTACGGATTGTTTTCTTATTTACCCACGATGATATGCATCGCGACTATTGAAGGAATGATCTCAATAAATTCCATTATTAACATTGGGATGCCAGGTTTACTTTGGGAAATTGAATGCCAAGTCGGTTTTGCTATGAACAACAAAGTACAAACAGAAAAGACATAAACGACAAGCTGCCTAAGCTCCGGTAGTTGGGATGGCAAAAGATTACGTTAAAAGATTATTATAAAATAAAAGTTAAGGTTACCAGCGAATCCTAAAACGCATTTTAAATATTTGAATTAATATTTATAGACGTAAAATTGGGTTTTTGGATGTCGGACATTTCTCAAGTGCATCTTAGCTCGTCACCTTAAATCTACTTAAGAAATATCAAAACAAAGTATCTGTACATTTATTAGGGAGGTTAAGTACCTTCGTAGAGGAAGCTCCTCCCTCTAAAACACTAAACTAATGTTTTCGGCTTTATGCCTAAGTGAAAATGAAAGCATATACAAATTTGTACAAGTGGCGAAAATGGCGTCTCGTGCGCTACGGTGATTTTACGGCATCGGTTTCGTGCGTTTTTCTTAAGGATGCTGTGAAAGTTCTAGAAGGAATTTTCGTGTTCTGTTTGCGGGGGAAAACAGATAAAGTTCATGGCTATTAAGAGCTGTTTAGATGAGACGGATTGGACCATTTTCTTGGAAGTTACAGGCGTTTGAATTTCGGGGTTTTTCACGGCCGAGGCACCGAGAAAAAAAAAGTGTTCGTTGCCGTAAACGAAGTTTTCCCTCAGGTTGTTGATAGTTTGAGTTGAGGTATCCTCTCAAATCGGGTGAAGAACTCGGGCCTTCTTTACACCCTCCTCCTAGGTGACGAAGTCTGCTATAAAAAAGGTAATTTTTATTTTCATCGGGTATAAAAAGACTAAAATACAAGGACCTGCACCTCGTTGATTTTAGTTTTTATTGCCTAACTGGAAATATACATTACCTTTCATCCCGCCCAGCCTCCCCTCCATGAACTAGGTTCTGGATTCGGGAGAAATGATGTGGTTCGTCTTGCGCAGTCTGCTTATATAGACTGACCCAAGCTTGCGCATGCACAGAACTATTACGAGTCCAACAGGGAAGCCAAGCTTTAATTTTCTAGGGAATTAAGCTCAAAAAGGGGGAAAACTGCTATAAAAAAGATAATGTATATTTTCAGTTAGGCAATAAAAACTAAAATCAACCAGGTGCAGGCCCTGGTATTTTAGTCTTTCCCTGCATGTGTAATGTCTTTGCTACGGTGCCTAACAATTCCTGGTGCACATGCTGAGGATTGAAAACTATCGTCTAAACCGTTAATGGTAAAATGAAAGAATCCATGTTTCAGTTAAATGCATGTAGTTTTAAATTAGACTAAGCTGCGTTGTTAATTCGAGGGAGGCCACGAAATTGGCAGCTGGAAACGATGCAATGGTTTACTTAATTCGCAGATGACGGCATTCACAGCTGAGCTGAATTGTATCCAAGTGGACAAAAACAATCACTGCTGAGCACGAGGCTGAGCATTGCTATCTAGCAAAGTAGTCGTCAACAATCACACCTCTGTAAGTGAAAACAAAACAATAAGAAGCCATTGTTAGGCCACCATAGGTCGCCGATTTACTTCCTTCCTCTCCCAGAAAAGAATAATGCCAAAGCATCCATGCTAAAGCATCCGTGCTTATTTAATTCGCAGATGAAGGCTTTCAGAGCTGAGCTCTGGGAAAACGGGTCTCGGTTGCGTTGTGCCCAGGACCGATACTTGAGCATGCCAATTTTTAAGACGGTGCATCCAGTGATTTGAGCCATGGGATGCGCTGTTTGAGTGAGCGAAGCGAACGAAAATCAGCGTTTGTCAGCCAGTGTATGCAAAAATTGGATTGAAGAAACTTAATTCTGTGAAAGCATTACTTAGCCAGTGTGCGTGAAAATGGGAGTGGGGAGTGAGGACTGGGGAGTGAGGACTGGGGAGTTGGGAGTGGGAAGTGAGAGTGGGGAAGAAACATCCAGAATATAGGAAATGGTGCATCTAACACCAGCCGTGCCAAAGCACCCGTGCTAAAGGTTTCAACTTTGTTCTACTAAAGCTTATTTATTTACTTCCCACAGAAAAATTGTTTCATGCAAAGAGGGTTCAGGGTGCACGTTCTGTAACGGTGTGCCGTGGGATTTCATAACCGGCCCCGTGCGTAGCACGGGCTTCCTCTAGTGATAAGTAATAATTAGAAGAAGTGATATTATTCGATGTATAGTACGGTACAAGCACAATGGTCAAAAGTAGTCTATTCAGATTGTGGAGCACCGCAGAATCAGAAATAAGAAAATACTGGAAAGGAAGTAAATAGCATTGAAATATGCCTTGGTTCTTCTGTTCCGATTTGTGTTGGATGTCTCTAAATGTTACGACAATTTTAACTCTGATTAAAATTAGTTTGTAGTTGTCTTGAAAATGTCCATTACCTTTTTTAAAGCATTCTCCTTCTCAAAATGCTGTTCAATCTAGAGAAAATAAATCGAAGATGTCCTTCCGGTTCGCTATCTACTGCGCAGATTACTTCGCAGCCTCCATCATATAAAAGCCGAGCGGAGTGGTAAGCTCACCTTTTCTTCTCTACGCCACCGAGCTGTTCAATTCGTTCCCAGCTACCATCCGCTACGTCCTTTCCCATCTGCCGGCCTCATGCCTAGCACTAAAGGGACGCCAAGGGATGGATCCTCATCCCGCACTCCTCGATCCGCATCCCCTCCGGTCCCACCAGTTGCGGACAATGTGGAAATTTTGGAACTCACTGCGGACCAGGATTCTTTGGAGCTGCGTCCGCCGCCCAATCCTATTCTTTCGGAACCGTCCGTCTCAGTGCCATGTGACACTGCAGCCATGTCTCCGATCCCCTGCAGTCACCCCCCGCCGGCGCGGGACCTGCGTTCTCTTGCCGACGAACTCTCTCGTAACAAGGCACGGTGCGCTTGTCTGAAGCTTCAACTTAAAGCCCGAAAAGTCGTTGCCAAGTTGGCCTCCTCCATGGGACCGCAACTCACTCCTATGAATTTATCCTCACACCCGTCCCGTCTTCGGTCACTGGACGATCCACAACTCAGCGGACCAATGAGCCACTGACTTTGTCCCAAGTACATGCTCTAATGGACTGGACTCTTCACTCCAAACCTACAAACGGAAAGCACCAGTCTCCGTTTATACTTCAGGCTGGCTTGCTTCCATTCCTAAGCGTCACAAACCATCCCTCGAAGATGCCGGTCCGTCCGCCACACCTGACGATCTGCCCCGTTCTGCCCCGTTCTGCCCCATTCGCTCTTCAAGCCCCTCCTGCGGACAAGGACCGTGATCCTTATTATTTGCCGGACCCGTCCCTTTCAGATCATCCTGACCCGCCGTGCCTAGGAGAGCCAGATCCCTCTGAGATACCTCTCCCTGAACTATTAAAGACAGTTGAAGAAATAATTCTAGAATGTTTTTTATACAAGCCGTCCTCTTCCTCCAATCCGGTATTCAAGAACGGAGGTCTTGCTACTAGCTTCGGTTTTGGATTATGTGACCAGCTTCCGCACCAGCCTCCATATGGCCAAACGGATCAACCTAAGGACGATTGGAGGATTGTTAAAGCACCTGGATCTGTTCCGCCTCCACCGCCACGTTCCGCATCGCCCTTTCCATCCCGTTCCCAGGGACGTGGACAAGGCCGTTCCCTGGGCCGATCATCCACTCCTGACAGACGTCAACGATCATCCTTCCGTTCTCGCAACAGGGTACGTGGCAATTATTGACATTCTGCCTCCCCCACAAGAAGTAGGGGGACGTCTTCGGTTAGGTATGCCAAAACTTAGCAAAAAGTAACCTCAGATCCAGTGATCCTTTCGATTATTTTACATGGATTCAAGCCAAAGTTTGTAAGCAAGCCCCCTTTGCGAGGTCCACCCTGGGAGTTGGAAGCACCAGCTCCCATACCACGCCAGACGGAAATTACGTCCCTTCTCCGCAAGCAAGCCATTCGAATAGTGCTTCCCCCATTCACTCCAGGATTCTACAGCAGCATCTTCTTGTGAAAAAAAAAAAATCGGGCGGGACATGTCTGATCTTCAACTTAAAACCACTAAACCAGTTCATCCTCAGTCCGTCCACACTTTTAAATGGAAACAGTCTCATCCATCCGAGACTCATTACAACCCAACGATTGGACAGTGTCACTAGACCTGGCGGATGCATACCTTCACATTCCGCTTCATGCGTATGTCCGCCACCTCTTCCGTTTCTTGCTAGATGGTACGGTGTTCAAATTTCTCTGCCTCCCTTTTGGACTAAATGCCGCCCCATGGATCTTCACCATGGTCCTGCGTCCGGTCCTCGCCTACATGCATCAACAAGACATCCCCACATGCTTTCCTCGACGACCATCTCCTACCTCATCCCGATTCAGGTGCGCTCTCCAACAATCTACACGACGTCGTGTCTCTTTTTCATCACCTCGACCTGGGGATAAATTTTTCAAAATTGATTCAGCCAGCTCAATCCTTCATTTTCCTAGGAGTATTCTTCAATCTCAACAAGGCAACAGTAATGCCGTCCCTGGAACGCATCGAAAATCATCTACGCTCAGCCGCTCAGCCAACGCTTTCATCCGCATGCCCCTCCACACATTCCAGGATCTCTCATCCGCCATCGGAACCATTGACTCTGTTGCGGACCTCGCCCCTTACGGCAGGTGGATTGCACGACCATTCCACCATTTTGATCCAGTCTTTGGGGCGATCCTCAACATGCGTTGACTCTGCCACCCCAGCCTCTCGGTCCTTCCTTTCCAACACACACCTTCAGATGGTGAACGGACGTCCTCAACCTGACTGCTACGGTCCCTCTCCACGAGCCCCTTCCGCATGTCCATCTTTTCACGGACGCATCCCAATCAGGTTGGAGAGCCCACTTCAACAACTTAACCGTCTCCGGCACTTGGCCAACTGGGATGACGTTCCACATCAATCATCTAAAATTCTTGACAGTCCTCTTTGGCCCTCGCCATTTTCAAAGCCATGTAGCAGGGCGGATTGTACAAGTTCATACAGACAACACGACTGCTGTCACCTGTATCCGGAAAGGAGGAGGGGCGCGCTCTCTATATCTCTCCATCACGTCACCTCCCAATCCCAAATCTTCCAACTATGCATTCAGCTTCATGTTTGCCTCCTACCACTCCACATCCCCACAGCAGATTCCCTCTCTCGCCGCATCCCACCCATCAGCGAATGGACGTTACATTCGATTGTCAGTTCCATCCTATTCCACCTTTGGGATCACCCTATGGTCGACCTCTTTGCCACGAGGAACAATGCCGGACTCCCCCTGTTCGTCAGCCCCTTTCCGGACCCTCGTGCCTGGGCAGTGGACACGTTAACTCTGGATTGGATTCACCTCTACGATTATGCCTTCCCTCCTCCTCGCCTTATTCCTCTCGTGTAACGCAAAATCGCCAGCTCACACGGACGATTCCCTTTAATAGCACCGAATTGGCCAGTGGCAGCCTGGTTTCCACTGCTACTCAGCCTCCTCATCGACGCTCCCCGCCAATTACCGAGCCGTCTGGACCTCCCATCCAAACAGGGAGGATCGCTCCTCCACCCGAACCATCGGGCGCTGCGACTTCACGGGAGGCTACTATCACCCAGCTCCTCCAAGCGTCTGGCATTTTTGAGGACGAGGCCACTCGCATTGCATCACGAGCCATCCGTTCTTCTACCAACAAGATTTATGACAGTCACTGGAAACGTTGGTTTCACTGGTGTGTCACAGAACATGTTAATCCAATCCATCCCCTTTTACACGACCTCCTCCGCTTTTTCACAAATCTCTTCAATAGTGAACTCAGAGGCGCCACCGTCCTAGTTTACCGCTCTGCCTTAAATGCCGTCTTCAAGGCAGCTGGTAACACGGATCTCCTCATCGATTACAGAATTTCGTCCTTGATCCACTCATTTCATCTTCACGAAGAATCCGGAATCAGGAAGATGCAGGAAGAATAACACGATACCACCTTCAGGGAAATTTACCAGTTCAGCTTAAACACCAAGAGTTCCCCCATTAAATTTTCGGTGAAAACAAGAGGCCGGTCACCTTCATCAGTACGCAACGAGGCACACAATTTTAAAAACGATCGCTACATGGTTGTGGCTACCATCGAGCAGACGACGCGTGAGTGAGAGAACGACTGATCTATACACAATTACGCACTCAAGCCCCACTGCTTGTCAAGATTGGCTTTCACATCAGAACCTACTGATTGTTCCATGAACACGTGGGAGGCACCAGTCAGGTTCATGAGTGGAACTTTCTTGCCCTTGAAACGAAGAATGGCCAGAGATTCAAGGGCCCTCAGATGCCCTCCTTGGAGAGAATTGGCGGAAAGCAAAACTGTCGTGGAATTCCAAGCAATCTGGTGCTACTGCTACTGATGTTTTACATGCTGGGCGATGCCGTTGAGAATGTTTCCCTGCTTTACAGCTGCAATATGTTCGCCTATCCTCTCGAGCAACTGTCTCTTGGTCTCGCCAATGTACACGATGTTGCATTGGCCGCATGGGACACAGTAGACCACACCACTCCTTTGGCCCAAGTGTGGTGGCAAGGGCTCTGCAGGTGGAGGGGAAGGGGTGAGGGAAACAGTGCACTCACAACTAGTGCCTCGGCTGGGTTCCTGCACTTCTGGTGGGTGGGGTAACGATGCGTGCGTTGAATAGCCTGGGAAGGGGGTGCCACGGGAGGCGAGGGGGTGGGGGTGGGGGAGGGAGGAGTGCACTGTCTTCGAACGTGGATGTCTCAGCATCTTTTTGAGGTTGGGAGGGTATCTCAAGAAGCAGTTCACTCCATTTTCTGTGAACGCACGTTGCACTCGCTCGCTTCGTCCTGGTACGTACGTGTCAGCACCTCAACCGGTCTGTCATCTGACTTCTGAGAAATGTCTCCCTCTCGAGCTGCCTTCATCCTTACAGATCGGTGCCAAGCTTTCTTCGTCTCCGAGTTGACACGGTGTACGGGGAATCCTCGTTGCAAGAAGGTCGTCTTTGCCTGTTCAAGAAACTTTTGGGCCGTTTTCTGGTCAGATGAATGATTGATAATTCGCACTAACTCGTTGGACAGGATGGCATTAAGCGTGCTCCTGGGGTGGCCAGAATGGTACGCCAAGCCCCTACCTGAATGGCAAGGTTTCTGGATTGGCTCCTTTCATCTTGATCGTCCACGCATCTCTAAGCAATTTCCAGATTGGGATCTGTCCATCGTCCTCTCAGCTCTCATGGCTCCAGCCTATGAATCCACGCATTTTGCTAGGCTCAGCCACCTCACAAGGAAAGCAGTATTCCTCGTAGCACTTGCAGCCTGTCTTCGTTGTAGCGAACTGCAGGCCCTCTCAGCCATGGAAAGATACTGTTTCTTCCTGCCTGACTACACTGGAGTTATGCTGACACCGCGAGCATCGTTCTGTCCTAAGACTCAAAAATTTGATGAGAGGACCCATCCCTTCATTATTCCTTCCTTATCCTCCATCCTGGGTGACGACGAGGAACGGTCCCTTTGCCCTGTCTGGGCGATCCGATTTTACCTTAAGGCATCCAAGCTCATCCGTCGAACACGCTCTCAGCTCTTTCTTCCTTTCAGTAACAAGTTTGGTACCACTTCAACCCGCATGATCGCCACATGGCTGAAAAGCGTCATCGTCCAAGCCTATGAAGCACCAGACATAAACTGTGTCTCTGAAGGCATCAGAGTAACAGCCCACGAACTTCGTGCAATTTCTACATCTTGGGCTCACTACAGCAACATCCTCATTACTAACATAATGGAAGCTGCCTCCTGGCAGCATCCCACAGTCTTCACGTCCCATTACCTACGGGACATGTCCCATCAAGCTGAGGGACTTTACCGTATCGGGCCATTTGTTGCTGCCCGACGTATACTTTAACCCCCTTTTACACTCTCTGAGTTTTCTGCGTGGGGAACCGGTTGCTATCTGAGGGAACTTGAGTCTAATGGCGCCCGCCGCCTTGACAAAGTCAGTGGGATTGCTTTTAAAAAAGGTACTGGATATTTTCAAGGCAACTAGAAACTCCAAAATACCAGTATTACCTGGTTGATTTTGGTTTCTATTGCCTGTTGAAAATATACATTACCTTGGTCCCGCCCTCCTCCCCTCTTGTCGCCATTTGGGCACAACAAAAGACCTAAAAGGTGAGCTTACCGCCCCGCCTCGGCTTTTATATGATGGAGGCTGCGCAGTAGATAGCGAACCAGAAGGACTTCTTTGATTTATTTTCTCTAGATTAAACAGCATTTTGAGAAGGAGAATGCTTTAAAAAAGGTAATTATATTTGTAGCGGCGCTTACAGGGTCTCGAGGTGCCTACTGTCTATAGCACCGACATCTGGCGAAGTTGTAGTTTGTTTAGAATAAATCATAAGTGGCGGTTTTTACTTTTTCGGAAAAACAGCATAGCGTGTCTACTGCACGGTTAGGAGAAGAGCGTCAACGTCCTAACTAACTTTTTATGACCTTTCTATCACGGTTCACTGCCACCACGATGGGTAGAAAATTCCGTATGTTTTACTATGAAGGTTAGGCTTAACAGTAGGATGCTGATCACAATTCACACTCATTCTTTATAAATTGGAGAAGCACAAATATCAACAGTCTGATACCTCACGATTCTCGCAAATTTTCGACAGCTTAATAGTTTTCATCTGTCTTCTTCAGGCAGTGTAAAAGAGTCCCCACTCCAATCACATCTTCGCTGTTGTTGCTGTTCGCGCTGCACGGCCTCCAACGTAGCCTCCTGTTG
>JAHWFP010086498.1:64320-81678 GCA_023313725.1 Lithobius niger
ATCGTGATCGCAGGCGGGGCAGGAGCTCAGGGAAATGCGACTGCTCGCCATGACAATACACCTTTTTTTGAGTATGTACCTAGTAGCGTATATAAATATTTTCTGTGGGTGAGGCGGCAAACTTTACTTCCCCTTACGTACCTGTTAGAAAACGCATGTTCACTTCATTTTTATTGTACAACTATTTTTTATATTTTTCATGAAATTAACTTTCAGTGTCCGCAGCACATGGGCTCGTCACAATATGCGCGAACGTGTGGCCTAACAAACAACGCGCGCAGCAACACTACAGTGTTGTAGCGCGCGTTGTTTGCTGGCCCACACGTTCGCACATATTGTGACGAGCCCATGTGGTCTGCAATGCGTAAACAAAAGCAAGTGTGTGCGTTTTATATTCACAGTAATTGAATTTACCGAAGCTTGATATGCTTGGTATCAAGTTTTAACATGTCAACCAATGCATTCTTACCTGCAGTATTATTCTTATTTGTAGGAGTTCTTCTTCTCCGGGATGCCTCTAGCATTAATCTTCCTCTCGACGTCATTATGAATGGCTGCAAAAGTAGCTACAACTTTGTAAAGCGATGCTTCAATGTTTTGAAGTTGACTGGGCCTAACCATACGCCCGCCAAAACTTACGAATCCAATCGATCACACAACTTCCGCTACTATTTCCGGTTGCAAAATTATGCAAAAACGCTCTATCTGAAGTTAAATCAGTCGATCTCGTTAAAATCATGTTACATAAAAAAGCTCTATCTGCTGTTAAAGTCATTTTGTGTAACAATGTTGTTTGAGTGCAAAGTACAAGAGACGATATGCTGTTTTTGCTTAATACTTTTGAACATTTAGAATGGATGTTGTTAGAACAAAAGTTAATTTTTTTATCGCACGCAGGTGTCCTTTACTTTTCTCAAAATTTTTTTTTTTTTACTAAATAAACAAAAAATATACACAGTTTTTAGCCTAGTTTTCACAATTATATTCTATATAGTGTAGCAGCGGCTGAGTGCTGAACTTTACGAATTTTTTACGGGTTTTCATGGTTTTTAAGATACATCGTTTTTGCTTAACAGGGCCGAGTATTAACCAACGGTTCATCAGGGGAGGTCCTCGGTATCCACCTCGGGTGGCACAAACTGACGACATTAGCCAGAATCAAATTCCTGCAGACTGCGGCCGAAAAATCTTCCCACGGCCCGAAATCGGGGCCCTCATCAAACAAGTCCGTTTTCGACCGACGCTGCACAACCAGATTACAAGGCACTTCTGATTCATTCGATGCCTCAGGGCAGTCCGAATCCTCTGGCCTGTCGAAATCAACTTTGCGCTTCTTGCTCGGCCGTGGCGAGCTCTCTGCGCCAGGCAAAACATCACTCTGTGCTGAAGCACAACCACCACTTCCACACAAACTAGCAGACGCGGAGAGACGAGAGAGCGACGAGCGATGGGCAACTGGCGATGAGCGACGAACGATTGGTGACGAACGTGAAACAACCGACGACGGGCGACGAGGAGCTGGCAACACACATTTGCACGGTGACTCCCGGGATGCCGAGTGATGCGACGGGCGGTCCTCCCCAACCTTCGACCGACGCCCATGCGAATCACCAACTGCATGTTGACAATGAGGCACTGTCAAGTTCAGGTTTCGGCGGTTTTTGTCGCCTGCCAAATTTTTTACACCACTCTGAGCTTTGTGGTGGCCGCTACGCCCCAAGTGTAGGTCTTTTTCCTTCTTATGGGAACTAGATTTCGTGGCAGAATCACGTTTGAGAGAATTCTTAAGGCTAAATCTCTTGCCATGAGAGTCACCATTCTGGTTGCTTTTCACAAGTTTGGAATCACCTGCAACCTTGCTCTTCGTATACAGCTCCGATCTAGCCACGATCGTTTGCTGCTGTGTTGCCGACAGCCTCATTTTTACTCCTCACCTTACCATCCTTTCCAAGCTCCGCAACACGTGCCGACTCCTCAAAACGCCTCCCTGGCCCAACGGGAAAATGGTTACTGCCTGTGTCGCTAGATGGCGCCACCGTTGTAGACGAAGAAGTGACCAGCGACAAGTGAGCAAAGAATGCCGTCAACTGTTGTAGTAAAGCGGCAAAGCCTTCAGCATTAGTCCGTCGATTTTCTGCCGCTAATTCGTCCCGCAATAAGTTCATACGAATATGTAGGTACATTTTTTCCGCTTCACGAACCACACTCACAATAATCTCAAGATTACTTGGGTCGATGGGAGATTTGGCTAGAATGGAGGACACCGTCGGCGACGAAGACACATTCCCAGCGTCACTAACGTTAGGCCTAACTGGTGTCATCACTTGTTCACCCCCCCCCCTCCATGGGCAGCAATAGTTTCCTCCTATAAAAACACAATCGGCGCACTAACATCAGTACTTTTTGATGGGAAGGGGGAAATTAACTTATGGGCTGGATAATTACCTTCCCTTCTGCAGTGGATCTTGTCAGTCGGGAAGGATGGCGACGATCGTTTGACTGCTTGACGGCGTCACGTTGCTGCACTTTTCCAGCAGTGCTGACGCTCGGCCACGCAGCTATGGCCGTTCTAGGCCAGTCGTCAGTCCTGGGGTTAGTCTAAGGCGTAGCACAGTTGCGTTTAGCTAATCTAAAGTCCTATCTCGTTGACTAACCATCCTGTCTTTCCGCTGGCACACGTTCGTCCTCGCCGACATCTTGGTACCGAGAGCGGCACGACAACACACTGCACGTGTCGCTACGATGTCGTGCCTCACTACTTTGCAGTCTGGGCACGAATCGCCAAAATGGTTCGCGTCATTTTCCCAACATAACCCCCATTCGTGTCCAGGCTGCAAAACCTGAGTGGGGTCTCACTTCCTAGTGAGTGGTCTGCCTCACTTCTGAGACAGACTCTTCTGGAGGTCTCGTCGACTTCTGTCCCGGACAGTTGCTTGTCGACCTCTTCATTAGCTTGACCTCTTCGTGAAACTTCTCGTCTTGCAGTTTCATCTGGGCCTTCTCCTCGGACGAGGCTTTCGACCATTTGATCATGTAGTCTGTGATCAACTTGTGGCACCATACTTCCGTCACTGCTTCTGTCCAATCAATTTTCAGTAAGTTGAACCTCTCCGCGAAGTCTGAAGATGAAGCACTCTGCAGCGCAATCTTCCTAGCTTTTTCACGTTGTGCTTCTGCAAGGGCTCTTCGTTGCCTCTTCGCCGACCTAGACGACAACTTGCATCGAAGCTTAATCTCTTTGGTATTTATACCGTTAGGTCCTTGTTGTACTTTTACAACACCTGTCTGGTTTCCCGGTTCACCACCAGTCTTCGTACTTAAGATGGCTTGTTCATCGTTGGCCTTTTCTAACTCTAGGCCTCCGGGAACCTGCTGCACGTCTGCAACTGCTGATTTAGGTGCCCTACTCTTCGTAGGTAAAGTGGCCTGTTCATCTTCCGCTACTTTCTGGTTGCGGCTTTCCCCCACTATCGCTACCTTCGCTTCGTGGTAAACAGGAACATTATCCTCGGGTTGCGTTACGGCATTCTCACTTCTTCCCGACACCTCTTCATGGTCCACCATGATTACTGTTTTGTCACCATCATTGCTGCCAAAAGCCGCTTCTAAAATCTTGCCTAAAATCCTCGAATCAACCTCTTCCTTTTGAGCCAATCTCGTCCCATGGTCAATTGCGTTTTGAACTCGTTCCTCTTGACCAGCTTTCTGTTTAACGAATGACCTAGTGGTGGGATCAGTCTTCCTAATTGACCTACCATCTTCCCCCACTATTGGCTCGGACGTTGATTTGTGGGTTTTATTCACTTCAGTCCTTTCAGTTACTGGTAAACTATCTCCTCTCTTAGGCTTCTTACGATTTCTACTCTTTGGCGTCCCTTGCAATGTAAGTGTGGCTACTTTCATGTCCACGTATTTCTGTTTTGCTTTGGGCGGTGACACGTCTTGTCTAGACAAAATACTAGTACTAGTTCCTTTTTACTAGTTTACTAGTTCCCTTTACTAGTTTACTAGTTCCCTTTTGCTGGCACTCTCTAGCGAAATGTCCCTCTTTTCGGCACACAAAACACTTGAGTTTTTCTTTAACTCTTCTGTTGCTTTCTGGCCGTCTGTCACCCGGGTTCTTCCCGTTCGTCGGCCTAACCAATAGCTTATTGTTAGCTGGGTATTGTTAGCTGGTTTACTCCCGTTCTTCAACCATCTACGACGCTGGTCATCTTCTAGTCGAAGAGCTTCAATTTCACCAGTCGTGTAGCCTTTGGTTTTCAGGAGTTCATTCTCGTAACAGTGCGACAGTACTCCCAGCATAAGCATTGTGACGAATTCCTCGGTGATCCAGTTGCATCCTGCACTGGTAGCCAATTTCGCTAGCCCTTGAACATTTTCCAGGTAGTCACGCATGCCTTGTCCCTTCCACATCTTGCATCTTAGCAGACTCTTGAAGGCGAAAAATTTCTTTATTTTATTCATCTCGGTATGTTTGTTTACTTTAAACACGTGACTAGCCTTTCCGTCTCGGTTTACGTAACGATCGGTCGTCTGGTCCGTCAATTCGGTTTTTACATTTGGAAAAAACGAACACATTCAAATGTCACTTCTTGTTGTTCAATTTCCACACAAATTTCAATTTAAATGTCCATCCGACACTTGAAATCTTCTTTGAACAGCACTTGAAAACGTTGGACTCCAGAATCTGTATTCGTCTCCGTACCTTGAATTGATCGCTACGAACGACAACAAACAAGCTGGCGGCCGCGGGAAACCCCGTCTTTTCAAACTTCGTAGCGTCGTCGTCCAACCTTTTTGGCTCAAAAACCTTCGTCTCCCGCAATGAAAAGAGTGGTTCCTGGGCCCATAACCCTTTTTGATGGGAAGGGGGGAAATTAACCTATGGGCCTGCAGTGGATCTTGTCTGCAGTGGATCTTGTCAGTCAGGAAGGATGGCGACGATCGCTTAATGGCGTCGCGTTGCTGCACTTTTGCAGCGGTTCTGACACCCGGCCACGCAGCTATGGCCGTTCTAGGCCAGTCGTCAGTCCCGGTTAATCTAAGACGTAGCACAGTTGCGTTTAGCTAATCTAAAGCCCTATCTCGTTGACAAACCATCCTGTCTTTCCGCTGGCACACGTCCGTCCTCGCCGACATCTTGGTCACGAGAGCGGCACGACAACACACTGCACGTGTCGCAACAATGTCGTGCCTCACTTCTTTGCAGTCTGGGCACGAACCGCCAAAATGGTTCGCGCCATTTTCCCAACACTCATTGCTTCTAACCCCCGAAGGCAGAAAGGGGTGCGACTATGTCGCAGATAATTTGGCACAGTCGCAGACAAAACGTGCCGTTTTGACCAAATTTCTGCCGTTTCGCCAATTTTTTACCGATTTGGACATTCCAATACACCATTTTAGTCGCTTCTATCCGTTGATGGAAGAGCCAGATCAATAGAATAAAGCACTGAAAAGTTATTCAGTAAAAACCAATAAATATGTGGGTAACCATACGAAAAAACAGATTAGCTGCAGACAATTTTTCCCTGACAATTGGTGTCGCAGACAGTGGCAGAAAATTCTGCTTTGGGGTTCTAACCTGCAGTCCAACGCCGTTTTTGAGCTCGAAGTCGAAGCAGCAGCAGCCTCTTATCCCGGCGCTTATCCGACTTCCACCAAATTTTCTTGACCGTCTTTTTGTCCAACAAATCACAAATTCCACACCAAGATTCCGTGAAATTGCATGGCCTACATTTACGGCAGGCCGGATGGATGTCCCAGGGGTCTTCAAACACGTATACTCGGGAAACTCCTCCGACACTAGCATTTTGTCTAATTCACCCGTGTCCGTCATAGTCCAAACTCTGGCGACGATTTGGAGACCGTCGTTCGAAAAGCAAAGCACAGCACCGAACACAACAACACCTCCTTACTGTTCAGTACCCAAAAATGAAGTGAGGATTGTTGGCTGGTGCTGGCCTGTTGAAGGCAGTGATTGTTGCACTCCAAGTGGCAGGAAGGCTAACCTCATTGCATTGCAAGTATTTTAAACAATTAGGGGTTCAAAAAATCGGGTAGAAAAGCAAATCGAAAGCGATTTTAGCACATACTAGAGGTTAGTATTTTACAGATAGTAAGAAATTTCTATTTTCTTCACATGAAGTGTCTAATTCACCCCAAAATAATTCTTTATGTACGTGAAGACGGATTTGTAGCTTCAGTTGTATTGCTGCCTTTCTCGGTTGCTGCTGTCCGACAGAAGTCGACCTATGATCCCAAAAGACTTCTTCATTTTTTACAGTCAAGGTTGACGTCCTTTCAAGTTTATCCTTTGTTAAAGGATTGTCATGACTTAGAACAGCTTTTTAACTTCTTTCCATGGTTTGTTTCTGTCATGTTTGACTGTTCTTTGTCAAGCAAGGTGGCGTCCCACACTGGATATATAATTGTCTCACGCAGTGTAATACAGTTGTATAACAAACCTCTAAAAATATTTGTTAAAAAGAAGATTACAAATAAATTGTAAGAGTATTGCAAGACATGGCAAGCACACTTTTGGCACTTTTGGTAAATATGCATTTTGCAAAATTAACTATGCAGAAATAGTATGCAGTTAAGTAGCTTACAGTACTGGTCTTGTCCATATGTTTTGTTTATTTTAATCCTTAGCATTAGTTATAAAGGAAAATATAATGCACAACTATATACAAATTGGTAGGTGCTACTCATTACGCCTATATTTTAACGTTTTCTTGTAGCCGGCACCAAATGAAATATTGATGATTCTGCTCGCAAAAGATTGAAGTTCTCCAACCGTAATAACTATGCTACTCGGCTATGGATGGGTTGGTTCACTTTTATCAATGTTTTGTAAAAAAAAATGTTTTAAAAAAATCTCCCTCATTTATAGATTGCCTAATATGCAAATTTAACGTAACTTTCAGTCATACTCTCTCACTTCCGGTCGCACCCTCCTCCGGCACTTGATTTTTTTATGTCCTCCAAATTACCATCTTCACGGTACAGGAGGTATGGTGGGGTTATGAAAGTAGAATAGTAGCATCAATGTTACGTTCGGAGCACTTTCTTCATTCTCCTACAGGTAAGTACCTAAATGATGGAGTTCTTTACGGTGAAAAATTACAATATTTTCCGAGACTTTATGTCCAACTTGATTAACACTCATCTTCACCAAGTTAAGATATTAGATCTTTTAAAACTCGATCTCACAATATCTTGCGAATTTTCGACAGCTTTAGCAAGTTTGGTGGTATAACTGCTTCACATCTGTCTTCCTCAGTTATACCACCAAACTTGCTAAAGCTGTCGAAAATTCGCAAGATATTGTGAGATCGAGTTTTAAAAGATCTAATATCTTAACTTGGTGAAGATGAGTGTTAATCAAGTTGGACATAAAGTCTCGGAAAATAAGGTAAGTACCTTGTTAAAACTAATGTACTGTGAACAGAACTCGCTTCACAACAGCCCCAACGTCTTCATCTCAATGTTTCACCCTGCCAAATGCTGGTCTACCATGTTGTCACAATGGGCCTCAAACAAATACTGTGATGACCAATTAGTCAGCAACGTGATATCAGTAGCAGAAGAATTACAACCTACTGCCGCCGCCGACGCCACGGCTGCTCTTAACTGAGTGCTACAATCATGTCATCGTCTGAGTTGTGACCATCTTATGAGGCTTTTGAATCGATTAGAACAGTCGATCCGTATCGGATTCTGGCAAATTTGCCAAATCCGTCCTGTTAACTTTTAGTCCTCCGAATGTAGAGGCGAACGTAACACATCATCAAGCCGTCAGTCTGCATGATGAGCACCGGAGTAGTTTTGTGCTCCTTGACAACAAAAATGGCCTGATCCGCTTTACGTCAAAATTCCGCAAGTCCAGCCGTGTCAACTCATTTGAATAACTGTCTGCAGCAATATCAACAATCATCACCACTTTAAGTGTGAAAAACACCATAATGGTGTCTACTGTGAAAGTTCATGATTTCGGAAATTTTTATAAACGAAGAAGCACACGCTCAATTTCACAACAACAGGCACTTTAAAAACATTGAACTACTTACTTTGAAAGACTTAAGACTTCGTAAATTAAGCACAATTTCAAAAGTTTAAGGTATAACAATATCTCGCGAATTTTTGACAGTCCTGAACACTGGTGATGGTAGACGCAGCACGATCATCTTTTTCAGGCATACGCCAACTTCATGTGTTACTTCGTCGCACGCACTTCCGTGTTGTTCGAATTTAGCAGTCGGTCGTGGTCTCCTGTAGTACGACGCCTACTAATCCTGCAATTTCTTACAGGTAATGGGTATTTTCGACGGCTGTAAAAATACTAAAATTGCAGGGCCTGCACCTGCTTAATTTTAGTTTTTATTACCTACCCGAAAATATACATTACCTTAACTCCCGCCCATGCCTCCCCACCATGAGCTTGGTTCTGGTAGGAGGAGAAATGATGATGACTGCCGCTGCGCAAGTGCTTATATAAGCAGTCTCGCACATGCGCATAGAAGTACGAGCCCGGCAGGGAAGGCAACTTTCAAGTTCTAGGGGAATAATAGCTCAAAGGAGGAAACTGTTAGTATAAAACAGGTAATGTATATTTTTGGGTAGGCAATAAAAAGTAAAATTAAGTAGGTGCAGGCGTACCAATTTTAGTCTTTTTACTATCCTAAAATACTTACCTTCAGTAGAACCCACTCAACCTCCCCACTGTCGCCGAACCCGGTGGATTCCTGTGTGAAATAAAAAGGTTCGAAGCGATATAATGAGAATGAGGCTCTGCTTGCTACATTAATAAAAGACGAGCACAGCGCTCTTAGATAAACTAATATAAACGAAATTTTAAGTTGGAATTTAGGGGCTTAAATTTGATTTCGAGCATAAAATTAGTCAAAATAACGATTTTAGCACATCCTGAAGGCAAGTATTTTAGAATAGTAAAAACTAATTTTTAGCAGTTCAAAATGTTTTTTTTTTTTTTTGTTTTATTAATCCAGAGCACACTACCAGAGATGACAGCCATTATTTTGCAAACAGAATGCAAATGATGACAGCCCATATTACAGCTGCAATATTGTCTGGACTTGAGATTGTGCCAGATTTAATTGGTACAAGCATCAGGAAATTGGAAGGGTTTATTAAGGAACTCCCATTCAGTGTTCCATATAACTTCTACCTTCCAGCACCCCCATTTTATTGCCTACAAGATGATGGCGTAAGTTAGCTTATGTTGTGAGAAACTAATTAAGTAATTGTCACAAGTTTAATGGTGACTAGCATCATTTACTTCTTTTTCTAGGATCCAGTTTGTACAGCATCAAGTCATGAAGTTGCGGCCAGAACACACATTTCGTCAACTATTCATCTGGTTCTTGACATTTATAAATCATCGCATATTATTTTACCAGTTGCGTTTTCCTACGCACGATACTTGACAGAACTGACACAGGTGAGAATAATAACCAAAGTTAATTAATTCTGTAAGACATACTGCATGCAACATTGTGGCCTTATATTCAGTTTGTGTTTGTTCCACAGACAGACTAACAGGTCTTAGGAAGTGTTGGAAGGCTGATAGTTAAAGACAATTTCGCCATTTTCACTTTTTCTTTCTTTGACCGAGAGAGTGAAGTGAACGAGGTCTCTTTTTGATTCTATGATTGGCATTTTGCTTTATTTGTCTGTTCCACAGTTCCAGCCACATGCATGAACCAATTTGAAATCTGTTATAGGAATATTCTTTGAATTAATGCTGAACCATGTATGTACTTGATTTTGTGATGAAAACATTTTTTGGTTGGCGGAACTCTCCTTGAATTGTTGGAGATTATTATCGATCCATTTCTACGGAACCACTTCTGGCTCTAGATCGATTGTTTGTGATATGCTGCAAACAGTCTCCATTTCCAAATCTCCCTCTTGCGTCATTAGACCACTGATCTTTACGAGCCCCTCTTTGCTCTTCCTGTAAGGAAAGATGCCATAGTATGTCGGGCCTATCGGATATGTCTATCAGCACTAAACTATTGATACTGTCGTATGTAATGTAATGTTGGTTCTTCACACCCATTGTAGTGTGAAAGGAGACAGCAGAGCCAGGGCCACTGACGCTATTCCCAAGGTTAAAGAACAGATTATTTCAAATTATCCACTAAAATAGTTTTGTGGTCTCTTCAGAAAAGGCCTTAAGTCCACCTTGTCCAGACGCCGAATGGACTCAGGCTGGACCATCTCAGAAGGTAGAGAATTCCATGGTGTGACAACTCTCACTGTAAAACAGGATGCGCGAACGTCCAGACCTGACCTTGGTTTCGCCAATTTATAACAGTGACCCCTTGCCTTGTACGTATTTCCTGTGAAAGCTCGAAGAAAGGTACATCAACTGGAAGAAATCCCCTTAAGATCTTAAATACAAGGATACGGTCTTCGTTAAGACGACGAAGTTCCAGCGGGTCAAGTCCAAGGCGTTTGAGACGAGATGGATAAGTTAAAGTTTGAAAACCCGTATAGGATGCCGTGAAACGGCGCTGAACAAACTCCACATAATTTATGTCTCTCAATAGATACGGCAACCAAACCGGGCTGACATACTCCAGGAGCGGTCGGACATACGCCTTGAAGGCACGTACCAGGATCCCAGCATCACCCGATGTAAAGACACGTTTAATAACAGGAAGTCGGTCGAGAGCTGAGTTTACAATATAATCACAGTGTTTGGACTGTTTTAAGGTTGAATCAAACAACACACTCAGACTCTTTGCCTCAAAGACACGTGGCAGTACCACCCGATGTGAGGTATAGGGATATCGAGAGTTACGGTCACCAATGTGGAAAGTCTGACACTTTGTCAAAGAAATTGGTAGTTGCCATTCAGTTGACCAATCCAATACACCATTTATCTCACCCTGAAGAAGCTCAGTACTGCCTTTATTTACAATAGGGGTGTAGCAAAGCAAGTCATCCGCAAAATCACTCTGCTCACAGGAGCCATTTATGGGGGAGAGGTCGTTTAGATAGAAAATAAAAAGCAGCGGGCTCAGGACAGAGCCCTGTGGCACACCACTGACAGTGGGAAGTGTGGTGGATAGATTCTCACTCACAACGACCTATTGGGTTCTATTTAAGATGAAGCCAACATCCATCCTAAGGTTAGGCCCTCAAAGCCAGCCTGTTGGAGTTTTACAAGTAGTCTTCTGTGCACAACAGAGTCAAAGGCCCTCCTGAAATCGAACAAGATCATGTCTGTCAGGATACTATTGTCCAGAGTCTCAGTCCAGCAGTCCAGAGCTTTGTGGAGCTGAAGTGTGGTTGATCTGCCCGGCATAAAACCGAACTGGTCATTCTTAATGAGGTTGTGTTTCTCAGTGAAGATGAGCTTATGCTGTTTAACAATCTGTTCCATGATTCTACAAGGAACGACACTCAGTGAAATCGGCCGGTAATTTTCGGGGTTTGCCGCATTACCCTTTTTAAAAATGGGGACAACCTTGGCAGTCAGCCAGGAAATTGGAAGGGTACCCGTAGAATAAGATAAATTAAAAATAAATGCTAGAGGTCAACAAATGTACGACCTAATTTCGTGATGAACGAGGATATGTCTCTTGGATATGTGTCTCTGCACTAACTTATTGATACTGTCATCTGAGGCGCCAGTTAGATTCATAAGGAGTATCTCTCCCTCCACCCCCGTAGAGAGAACATTTTAACAGCCAAAGATTCGAGTGCTCTTAAATGGGCCTCATCATACGTGTTCGAACACATTAAGATGGAAGTATTTTAAAAGTCACGATCTTCAACTGCAGCGGGGAGGTAACCCGACCACAATCGCAAATAAACCTGGGGGAAAACGTATTTTCTCTAGCACCAAGAAAAAAATATCGTGAACTTTCAAACTTCAAACATTGTTTATTAATGAAAATTGGGACAATTTCAATTCTATTTCCGCTGAATTCAAAAACTTTATATTCCGCAACTTTCTGGGAAAGCCTCCTCGAATTTCCCCTCCAATAAAAAAAACTAGTCATACGACGATGTTCATTGTAAGGATTGCCAAAGTTCCCCGTATGACGCAACTTCGCACGGTTGGCCTTCCGAATATTCACGTGCTCCTGAGCACGAAATGCACTCTCTCTCTCACTACAGCTCTCGATATGACAGCACGCACGATTTCACGATTATGTACGACTTTCAACAAGCAAAACCATCTCTCGAAAGTACCCTGGACTCTGCAAGAGAGAAACCTCGTAAAGATTTGGTGCCCGACAGATTCAGCAAGCCTTCGTCAAGATGGATTTGACGAAAATTTGATGGAAAACACTGAACTTTCAAGTTGGTAAGGCACACACAGCTTTGAAAACCGTTGCCAGAGAGCACATTGGCACCGAGCCACCTTCAACTGATCCTTATAAACAAACGAGGTGAGATCTGTCCATTTTGTTGATTTCGTAGGGACCCCCAAAGATGTCCGAAGATTGTCTAATATTTTTACTGAACTGTCATGCAAATTCCAATTGAAATTCCTGAACTTTTACATGATTCTGGACGGCGGTGACCTAATCACGCAGTACGCCGAAAATGAGAAAATAAAGAAAAAACATACGGCAGAAAGTAGTCCGTGGCATCACCCCCGATAAGAACTGTTTTCACGTAGAAATGAACTGTGCAATACTAACTTGTGGGGGAACCACCAATGTGCCCTGGGAAACGATGGCATAAAACGTTACGCAATCTTTCCAAATTTAGTGAAACTGGGGAAAAGTATTCCCAAGCAATGCAAAACCGACACTAACGGGCGTATGAACACTAACCAAACTTTAAGTGACGAAGCTAAGTGCAGCGATTCCGCGCTTGCACAGCAGTGGCATTGTCTCTAGAATTAGTCATGAGAGCCCCGTAGAAGAAACGAATCCAGTTTCCTATGCTAACCGTAACCATCTTGTTTTTTGTGGCAATTGCATCCGAATTTTTCCAAAATACAACCATGAATTCGCAATGTTCTTTCCTGAACCCACTTCCGATTCAAGCTTTTGGTGTAACCATCGACCGAGAATGGTTAAATGATGCCCGTGCGTTAAATTTTACCCAAGATCGTAATTTTCCTCCGTGAGGTTTGTGATCGCTTGGAAGCACGCCTCTGACGCAGAACTTTCAAAATCGACTGCTAGATGGCAGCACCGCTCAGCGCGATCAGCAAATTTGCGGAGCAAGGCAAAAATCTGTAAACGGACACGAATGGAAGGACATGCAAGCATTAACACATGTGCAAACAATCCAGAAACGTTAGATCTAAAAAGGCAGGGCAAACTTTTAACAAAAGAATTTCAGAATCGGGCCATACTTTTGAAGCAGCTTGCTAGTGAAAATAAATGATTGAATGCTAGTGAAAATAAAGGACTGAATGTTTCCCAAACATCACATGGAATTGGGTTGGGTGATGCGCTAAACAGTGTAACCGACGCGTCAGATGGGGTGACGGCCATTTTGGTAGATCCCTAGAACGCGAGGTTTGCAACCCCCAGAACCGGAAACGCACGTTTTTCGAGATTTTCAAGAGAAAATGACGATTGGCAGCGGGAGGTTCAACAGAGACAGATTTCTCGTCCCCGAAGCGGGAATCAAACAACCACAACCACAGAAAGACCTCCTTGGGTCTTTGAATTATCTTCCGCCATCGGAACAACCATCCTAAATGTGTCAAGTCTCGGGAAGGAAACGGATCTAACCACAAGGATTAAAGCAACCACACTGCGAGTTACAGGAAGACGATTATCGCCTGCTGAATTCAACACTGTCATGGGAAAATACAAGAACTGGTGACACTCGCTTACAGAAAAATCACGCTCGTGGAACGACGCCAAATCACTTCTGCAGAAGGCCTTCAAGAAGCCCAAGAAGATTACGGACGGCTAGCAAGAATTCAGAACTCAAGGCAGAGCTACCAAGAACCACCAGGGGAATTTGCCCGCAAGTTGCTTCGTCAGATCAGCAAATTAGATGCAAAGATGACGGAAAGTGCTCAAGTCAAGTTGATAGTAACATAGATGCGTGAAAAATTCTGGACACACTTTGCCTTAACGAAACTCAAAACCACTGTCGGAAGTCGAAGACCTTCCCTCATGTCTGAGATTCCCGGAAAAGAAACCACCCAGGAACCAACAGCAATCACATGGGAAAAGAAACTTGCAGACGCAAGTTCAGCCAGCACCATGGCAGTCTCCTCATCCGCCGCAGAACCGACAACAGGCACTGCCAACGCCTCAACAAAAGTTCTGCAAAATCTCAACGCAGCCTGGATCCATCGGTTCTCCAGACACAAAGTCCCATTCTTCTGGCCTGAGGAACACCAATCAGTCTTCCAGACTTTGAAGTCGAAACTTCTCGAAGCTAACATCCTGTCACTCCCAAATTTCAATAAGCCGTTCACCATCTAAACGGATGCATCCACCGTAGACCTCGGAACGATGCTCACACAGAAGCTCAACGGGGAGACCAAAGTCATCAAGTTCTACAGTCGCATGCTGAAAGACAGGTAACGCAAGTACCCAGCATTCGAACTTGAAGCCCTTGCAGCTGTGGAAGCGGCAGAAAACTGGACAACTTATGTCGCAGGAAGCAGGTTCACACTCCTCACCGATAACTGTGCGCTTAAATGGGTCTTATCCAAGAAAAAGTCATCAGCCAAGACAGCAAGATGGGTGATTCGCCTTCAGACCTACGACTTTGATGTCCTACATCGGCTAGGTAAAGACAACCTCATCGCCGACACTCTCTCGGAAATCCTCCAGAAGAAGACAACGAGCAACCTGAAAACGAGGACAGCGCAGAAGGATCCATCGAAGAACAAGTGATCGAACATCACAAGCAACCCATACGATCTTGTATATTAGATCAGATCCTGATATCGACATCAGGGACAAGAGGCAGCTAAGAGAAGCGCAAGACCAAGATGCTAACGTTCAGATGATATCGAAAGTGTTGACTAGACCTGGACTTGCTGGCAAAAAAGAGACACACTACATGCAGAAAGTAGTGAAGACCTACACCCTCGACGCCAATGACATGATTTACTACGTTGACCCCATCGCAGCCCAACGCAGAATGCCGAAAGAGGCATGGCTCCTAGAAGTTCCCAACAAACTATGT
Source organism: Lithobius niger (assembly GCA_023313725.1). Classification (NCBI taxonomy): domain Eukaryota; kingdom Metazoa; phylum Arthropoda; class Chilopoda; order Lithobiomorpha; family Lithobiidae; genus Lithobius; species Lithobius niger. Next base: position 79,477 of record JAHWFP010086498.1, read on the forward strand.
CATACCTATCTGCACGATTGTCACTGCAGCAAGCAAGCAGGTCACCTTGGCGTCAACAAAACGATGCAGCGTCTCAAATCGGTCACCCACTTGTCAAGAACCTTCAAGGATTGCAAGGTCTACGTTAGATCTTGCCATGCCTGTCAAAATGCCAAAACCTCGCAACAACGAAGATCAGGGAACATGTAGCCAGTTATCCCGCGGCGCAAATTCCAGATGCTAGGTATTGACTTAGTAGGCCCTCTTCCAGAAACCACCCATCTTTACGACGATGGACTACTACACAAAGTACGTTTGGCTAACTCCGATGAAGCACTACCATGGCCGTAGGAAGCGGTATGACTGGTGCGGCATTTGCCGTACCACTTTTCGATACTCAAGTTTTAAAATACTATGTATACACGCCACAATGAGTCTACTATCTTTAAACTTTTGAAGCGGCCCTGTAACACGCGCATGGCTTTCCTGCCGAGCTTTGATGAGTAGCGCGTTTCCCTGCTAGCATAAACCATGGAGCTTAAGGGAGCTTATATACTACCACGTAATGTGATAGTATATACTAGTACGTGCATAAACTGAGCGCAACTTCTATATTCCCCCAGCCTATGATGGACAATGAACTTGACCAAGAGAAGGGGGGTTTGGGGGAAAGAATTAAACGAAACGCTAAAGCAGACTTCAGCAAGTGGTCAACACCAAACTTAGGAGAAAGTCCAACACAGCAGCCAACCACTTGTAACTTTCTCAAATGTAAGTTTTGTTAAGTCACTAATAACAGAATAGTTAACATCACCTTCATACGTAAGCATGGGGAGTTAGGGAGCAATGCAGGGAACGAATTACTTATGTATTACATGTTGCGTACATAGGGTAAGGTTCTAAAATGACCTGAAATAAATAAAAAAATAAATCAAAGGTAAAGGCAAACGAAGCAGACAGTCTGCATTAAACTACCCCGACTGGGACTCAAAACATAGGACTTCCCACCGACCTCGTGTAATTTGGATACATTAACAGCTTATGTAACACAAAAATTTGCCCTTCTCATCAAAATCTTACACTTAACAGCTCACAGTTTGGCCGAAATTGGAGGGGAGGGGGGGGAGAGCACCAACTAAAAACCGCTATCGATTGGGAAAACGCACCACAGTCAGTGGAGCGAACTACAAAAAGCAAAAAAAAAAGGTTCTCCCAAGTTCTCTGACTAGCCTCCTCCTTAACCACCACCATAAATTCCTAGATCCCCCCCACCCTCCCTTGCTGTAAATGATCAACATTTTAACTAAAACTGAAAGCCTTAAACATTTATTCAAAACGTGGCCTCCAGACCAAGATAAGACTACGGTTCCAGAAATTGCTTCAACTTCCGGGGAAATTCACAGTGCTCCCCAGACCCCCTAACTGATGTAGTTAGGCCGTATCACTTTTAATTTGCTTCCTGCGGCCCTGAGCACTACACCGCGCAAACGGCAGCGAGGACACTCGAGAAAGTCTTCATCAGCTGTAAATATATTGGCATTTGGCTTAATCCTTTAATTTATACCGATATATCGGTAACCGGTATCGGTATCTACCGATACTCCATCAATTACCGATCCTTACTCCCTTTAATCCGACTTGTATTATACAACGTTTCATTTGGCTATTAAATTAATAAAATAACTTAGATTCGCTAAGCATCCCTGCTTAGCTCAGTTCAGCCTCAGCCTTGCACATCAGGCCAGCTGCCAAGTATCAGCTATCAAGATACTTCTTATAGATCAGAGCATTACCTCATTGCTAATATTAGAACTAGTCCGGGTTCGAGCCCCAACTTGTTCAGCTCCACCTTTACTATTGGAACAGTTAGCTGGCTGGGTATATAAGGGCCGGCTGCTAAAGCAGCTTGTCTCACTCCAGCCCAACACACCAGCAGAGAGGTTGCCTGCCACTGAGCTCCTGACTCTAGGATCTGACAACAGTTATAAGCTAAGTAGAACTCTGATTATTGAATTGAATTCATGCTGAACTTAGGAAAGTTAGCCTAGCTCATTTTGACTAAGGTCCAGGCCTAACTTCGGCAAGGACGCCCCAGTAACGATAATAGCATTAGCTAAGAGTGCTTTAACTTGGGATAAGAGGGAACCAACTAAACCCTAACCCATCACCTTTGACTTTGAATAAATCAAGTTTAATTAAACCAGAAACAACTTGTGTGGTCTC
>JAHWFP010086499.1:3337-26184 GCA_023313725.1 Lithobius niger
CAAGATTTTTTAAAGCACTATTTCAGACATGGAATTTCATGATTACTTTCCAGGATACATCCAGGTCTTCCAGGACTCGTACGAACCCTGACTTCCCAGTAAAGCTGTGCTAAGCACACTAAGACGATTAGTTCCAGCGATGTCGTTTAGCCAAGTAGAATGTACCAATCATTCGCTGATCTATCGTGTGCAAAAGTACAAATGGTTAAAACATTTGAAAAGTGCTTGAAAATCTTGAAAAATGATGTATGCATCGTCAGTAGGGTGATGAATGAAAAGTAGACGTCACTGAATAACACTAAACAAATTAGGCAACAAAGTAGTCGAGTGTGCAGCCTTACATTACTCTTCGTTTGTTTGAGCATGAAAAGTTTGAAAATTGGACTGTCTTTAATTGCATTTACGTGTCTAATGGTTGAACACAGCAGTAAGGTTTCACATGGATTAAGCAGTACAGCAGCACTGCAGTATCGGAAACCTTACCGGAAGTTTATTTGTGTTCCTTTGCTGTTTTGACTTCGGATCAGTTAAACCTTACCTTAAGCAACAAACGAGTTCGTTTTTGTTTTCCAATTCGTGGTACTTTGGCGTACCACGCAGTTTAGATTAGCTTGTTTTAGTGGTTTGTATCTTTAACAATTACAGTTTGCACAAACCAATATGGAAGCAGACCCTTTTATTTTCAGTCTAGTCTTACTGCTGGCATTTATTTGATCATTGGCATGATTGCATAATAACAATGTTTAAAACAATGTAAAACAATAGCTCCCTAGCCATTGAACCACTTTACCAATTAGAAAAGGCAGTACGGAAAGGGCACATCTACAGAGAAATACCTGTAAAATGAGCTAAAAACCAGCTTTATAGGACAAATAGTTTGATCTGTAGAGAACGTAGTAGAAACTTGTCGTGCCAAGTACAACAAGACGCCAAAAATGAAAATCACGATTCCAGCTCAAGTACACACGTTCACCAAGTCCAACAAAGCTTGTATACTAAATTTAAGAGGAAAATGTTGAAAGGCAGTGGCGAAATTAGGCATCGAAATTTCGGCTTTAACATGGGAGGTTGAAGTCGAACCTTACAGTAAAGGCTTTACTAATAAGCTTGGTCAATACGTGTACCAACCTTTATTATTATCCGACTTGTCACATCAGAGATATGGACCTGAGCCGGGATAGAGATTTTAATTTTTTCTTGGACACGTTTATTAAAGTTGCCTTTTATGTCACCATCACACACGAAAAATTTCATCATTGTGAGGTGATGCCTTGAAGAGCCCCAAGAGCTTCAAGTTTAGCATTGTTATTAGCGAACTAGCTAAAAATGAAAAAAAAAATTATTTGACTGGTTTAGACTTTGATTTTGATATTATCGCATTTGATGGTCACAGAGGACATGGAAGACAACCACAATTACAAGAATTTGTTTTCTTGCTCGATAATACATACGTGTTGTACAGTTACGGTCCAAAATAGGCTAAATTGCCATTTTTGGCCATTTTCGATGTCAAACTGTAACCATATTTTTCTATAAAAATAAAATTCCTTGTAATTATGGCGTGTCCATAGATGGCTCTTTAGAGTATGAAACGAGATAACGTTTAAATACAATTTTATACCAATTAAATAAACATGTTTCATTTTTTAGCTATTTCACCTATGTTAAACTTGAATCCTCTTGGGGGAGGGGGGGCGCTTCAAGGTATCACCTCAGAGTGATGAATTTTTTGTGAGTGATTGTGATGCTAAAAGGCAACTAGCACACCCAGGCTATTGAGAACTCCTAAAAAAGTGTTTTCACTGCACCCAACCGTTTATACAGCACTGTCTACAGACTAAGCCATTTGCAATGGGATACTGGTTCTTAGCTCAATTTACGAGGCGCTTCAGTTGATCTGCCCTCTATCTAATAGCCTAGTCCTTTTAATTAGTTGTGCCATTCCACGATTACGGGACTATGAACGATCAGTTTTATTGTTGTACTAGATCAAGACCGTTCCATCATGGGCGGGGCCCCCCCCCCCAATAAAATCCATAAGCCCTCGAATTACGCGTCCTTCTTCTCAAGAATCCATAATTTTTTTGTTTTGGTCTTGAAATCCTGACCCAACTTAGCCACCTGCACAAAAGCCACCCACCGTGGTGACCCAAAGACCCACTGAATTACATAACTGTTGAGTTTACCCAATCACCTGGACTGACCCCCGATTGATAATTATTTCCTAGTGACCCATTAATGGTACTATAGCATGTAAATTATGGTAATTGTGTAGTTTAAGCGAACCACTCCAAATCACTCAATTTTTTTACTAATCGACGCATATCATCATCCTCTTGCCAAATCACATTAAAAAACCAGGGGAAAACGTGTTTTAAGGTGTAAAAAAAAAATACTGAAAACACGTAAAACGATAGTTACGATCGTGTTGAAGCGCTGGCCATATCGCAGGAGACAGAGTAGGCTAACGAGAAAACCTGATTTGCATCGCAATGAAATGAGACAGAAATTACCTAACCTAACCTACCTAACCTAACCTAACCTACTTAACCTTACCTAAAATAAAATAACAAAAAACGCAGACAGCACAGTTAGGAACAAAACTTTCCGTTTTCGCGATGCCAACTTTTCGTGCTACTCTGAATCCCGCAACATGGCCGCCGCTTTACACGGCCGGGCCCACCGTGTTACGTGATTAAAAAACGTGTTTGGAGAGCTAAAAAACGTGTTTACATAACCAAAAAAACATTTCCCCCATTTTTGTAACGTGAAATGAGAAGAGGATGAAGATTTAGGACGGTATGTACCAAAATTGATAGATTTATCGTGGTTCGCTTAAACTACACAAATACCCAAATTATTAATTTAGAGTGTTAACGGTTTACTTACGAGAAAAGTTACACATTTCCTACAAATGCAATTTCACTTAAAAGTACGTTCTTCCTAGTTAGCTTTCCTGTATGGCTCAGCTTTGCAATTACTTCAGATGCATGTAATGTTGCAAAGGCATTCATGTTCCTATTTTTGCCCTCATCAGAAACGGTTTTGCTACATGTCTCAACCTAGTAAATGTTGCATAAGCTACTTCGCGTAGGACGCTCGAATATAGTGAGAAGGTTTATCCTTTTAACAGAACAAAAGCCACCATTATAGCTGTAAGCTATGACAGACAACCTCACAGGTCTGTGGTTCGGGAGTTGTGCAACACATTACATATTAGTCCAGTCAAAATGCTAGGTCTGGAGATTTTGTTTGAGGGGACTTTTTTATGATTGTAAATCGGTACTGAGGTGTTAACAATGAAATTTAGCCTGGGAGTCGTTTTCAAATTTGTGTGGTAGGATAAAAAGAATGGAAAAAAAACAATGTCCAAAACTACTCCCCCGAGTTCTAATTTTGCAACACAGTTGGAAAGATATTGATGTCACCTAAAAGATATCTCCAACAATTTACTTCGACATATACCTAACGGTTCTAGACATATAAGCTACTAAACCTAAACTTGCCATGCAAATGTTTCATGCAACGTTTCACGTGGACTAAACAGCCCAGCAACACTCCAGTATCTGGAACCTTACACGAAAGTTTATTTGTGTCCCTTTGCTGTTTTGACTTTGGTTCAGTTAAATCTTACCTTAAGCATTAAAGAAGCTAGTTTTTGTTTTCTAATTCATGCAACTTTGGCGCCGTTTATTAGCTTTTAATGCTTTGTATCTCTATCAATTACGGTTTGCACAAACCAATATAAAACAAATCCTTTAATCTTCAGTCTACCATCTTGCAGTTGGTGTTTGCTACTTGGCATTGTTGCATAATAACAGTGTTTAAAACTATGTAAAACAATCAATCCGGTCGATTAGAACTCCATAACCCCAGAACCACTTGACCAATTAGAAAAGGCCTTATGGAAAGGACACATCTACAGAGCAATACCTGTAAAATGAGCTAAGAACCAGTTTTATACCACAAATAGTTTGGTCTGTAGAAAGCGTAGCAGAAACACGTCGTGCCAACAACCACAAGTAGTAATAGATGCCAAAAATGAAAATCACGATTCCAGCTCAAGTCTTCATCTCCAACGTGGCAAATCGGAAATTTAAAAAAGTTGGTACACGTGTTGGCTAAGTCTCACAATTCTCATATACTAAATTTCAGTGGTAAATGTTAAGGGACGGCCGAAAAATTAAGCATCAAAATTTCGGCATTAACATGGGAGACCGAGGTTAACCCTTACAGTCAAGGCAACCGTAATTTAACTCCTTGCATCACTATTTCTTCTTTTTTTCAGTTATGTTTTTCCCAAATCGTCTACAGAAATTTTCTTTACTAGCCTATTAATCATTGAAGTTATACTCTAAAATTTGTTCTTTTTGTTTTGCTATCAGGCAAATATTTGCGTTTAAAATTTGTTACGCAAAATTTGTAATGTTACACCCACGTAATTATTCTGATTGTTTATTTATTAATAAGGTACTATGACAAGATTTAAAAACAAAACTTCAAGATCAATCTGTGTCAATCTTCACAAATGCATAAAAAAAATTTTATAACTTGTTTTCATTTGATTCATACTACCACTCCTAATTTTCACATTTTATCACTTTTTTTAAATTTTCACTATTAGTAATTCACATTTCTAACATTGGCAGCCCCATTGACATTTAAAAATAAGGAAACAAGGATGCACTAAGACTGAATTAGTAATTCGACGTATCATATGGCACGGTAATAAAAATGTGCAATTGACGAATGCAGTTGGAAAGGCAGACGTACCAACAAGACACTAACCCTCGCAAATTTATATCACCGCCCCAAGACTAACGTAAGGAGGGGAGAGGAATGTTTTCTTCTGACGCAACTCTGTTTTCGCGAAAGATTTGCAAGGAGATCGAAAAACATGTAGGCCTACTCTTTTATTTTACTAGCATTTCATTTTCTCGCCCCCTACAATATCTAACCACTGAAAGGAAGATATTAACATTTGCTTACACTATTGGCAACTATTATAAATAAATGAATGTAACTGCCTCAAATTCAACGTTTCTGCTCGCACCATTCCCTACTGCCCAGGGTTGGGAAAAAATCATGATTTAAAAATATTAAAATGAATGATTTTTTTTATTAAATAATTTTTTTAAACCCCAACAAAGTTTATTTAAAAGTTGTGGGACACCACATGTACAAAAAACTTGACAGTTAAAACAAATTATTTTGTAGTAGTAGGCTACAGTTGTGTATTCAAGAAGCTTCAACAGTAATTACGAGATAATAATATTATGTTCCACAGTGGATGAGAGTGCGTCAAAATGAAACGCTTAATTATAAGAGCTAACTTACCTAAGTAGGCTATTGTTTCGTACCCAAAGAACTTCAACAACAACATCATAAGAACTTAGTACTAGTAGGATATTATTTTGTACTCAAAAAAATCTTCAACAGTAATTACAGAAAACTTAGACCGGTGTTTCATGCTGAAAAGAGATCGATCTAGTCACCGGGTCAAGTTTTAGGCCAGGTAACCGGGTCTGAACACCTGACCCGGAACTTCGGATCAGATCCGGTGACCCAGAAATTCGGGTCAGAACCGGTGACCCGGAATTTTGGGTCAGACCCAGTGACCTGGAACTTCGGATTAGAGATGGTGGCCTAGCCCGAACTTGTTAGTTGAACTGATTCAGATCCCCAGCAAGCCTTAACTAAATTAATTGAATTTTTGTCCTGTGTTATCGCCGAAACTGATTCACTGTTTCTATGGAAAATATTTTACGGTTCTTTGGTATATCCACCGAATAATTTTTTAAAAAATACTAATAGAACAAAGTTACAATTTTTCTCTAAGTAGAGCCAGCTTTACTAAAATTTACTGCTAAATTAGTTTCCTTTAGCTTAACGATAATAATAATTGTTTTATTACATTTCTAAGCATTGCAACGAAGCACATAATGTACAGTACTGGACAATGAAATTTAGAAGGGGTAGCTGTCTACATCGATTAATCATGCCTGGTTATGGCAAATGCTTAAATATTACAAAGTTATAAAATTCAATAAACAAATAATAATAACCGCAAAATAAATGCAATACTATATCTCCTATTGCAACTGAAAAAATAAAATTTGTTGAACACAGAATGAAGTCAGTCAATCACACATCTCTATTTATGGAATCTGGATAGGCCAAGAAAATGTGGTGGGTTTGTTCACAGTATCAGAAAAAAAGGATCGTTGTGCGTGACAAACCTATCTCTAAAGTCTTAAATTAACTTTAAAAGTATTCCCCCATTTTTAAAGAAATGCATTCAAAAAACGTTGAATTTAGGAATAAAAAAGCTGTGGAACGCCAAGCCTGTGAGGGGGGGGGGGAACCTGTAAAAAAAACAGCCAATGGGGAAAACAACAAAGAGAAAGACTGCCGCGAAAGAAAAGCACAGGGAAAATGGAATGGATAAACAGCCGAAGGACAAAAACAAGCCGAGAATAAAAGACACGGGAGATAACTGAGGAAAATAGCCGAAATAAAGCAATTTGAGGAAAAAAACTGAAGAAAGAAAAAGCAGAAGGAAAAAACAGTTTCCTAGTGAAATTTCTTACCTAGGTTTGTTTAATATCTTTGTAATGCGTCGTGCAGTGGCAACCCGGACCACTGCACTGTGGCTGAGGTTGGCGCTAATGACGTAGTTGTCGACACGCCATTACGCCTCAATTCCCCACCCCTCCCCAACTCAACCTAAGAAAACAAAACAACCCAACGTTTCCGGAATTTTCATTTGCAGCTGCATTTTGTCGGTGAAAATTAGTTACCGAAGAAACGCCATTAAAGCGAAAACCATCACTATTTTCTCACACCCATAAGGAGTAAAACCCATTATGCCAATGTATAAACCGCACCAAGCCTTGCCTTATCCAGATTAAATCATTAGAACTCAGTCTGCAAATCGTCGCTCCTTAATTAAGCCTTCTTTACCCGTGTGCGAGAAATGGACTCGTTGTCCAAGAGTGTCTAACAGCTAAAACGTACTTATTATTCGTCGTAACGGTGTATCATTCACCCAACCTGGGACATGAAATATGCATAATCGCATATTCGTCTTTTCTGAAAGCAGTATACCTAACCCACAACCGCCTAGATACGAACGTACGCCTTCAACGTATAACAGCGAAAAACTAAGTTTCTAACTAAGTTTCTAAAGAAAGAAAAAGCAGAAGGAAAAAACAGATTCCTAGTGAAATTTCTTACCTAGGTTTGTTTAATATCTTTGTAATGCGTCGTGCAGTGGCAACCCGGACCACTGTACTGTGGCCGAGTTTGGCGCTAATGACGTAGTTGTCGACGTGACGTGCCATTACGCCTCAATTCCCCACCCCTCCCCAACTCAACCAAAGAAAACAAAACAACCCAACGTTTCCGGAATTTTCATTTGCAGCTTGCATTTTGTCGGTGAATATTAGTTACCGAATTAACGTCATTAAAGCGAAAACCATCACTCTTTTCTCACACCCACGAAGGAGTAAAACGCATTATGCCAATGTATAAACCGCACCAAGCCTTGCCTTATCCAGATTACATCATTAGAACTCAGTCTGTAAATCGTCGCTTCCTTAATTAAGCCTTCTTTACCCGTAGTGCGAGAAATGGACTCGTTGTCCAAGAGTGTCTAACAGCTAAAACGGACTTATTATTCGTTGTAACAGCGTATCATTCACCCAACCTGGGACATGAAATACGCATATTCGTCTTTTCTGAAAGCAGTATCCTAACCCACAACCCCCTAGATACGAACGTACGCCTTCAACCTATAACAGCGAAAAACTAAGTCCAGCGCAAGCTTTGTGAGGGGTCCCCGAGAACCCCGAGCAAAGCGGGCAGTCACAGCCCAGTGGTCAGCGTCGTCGGCTCCAAACCAAAAGAATGCTGGTTCAAATCCGAGAACCGACCCGAGTCCCATGGACTCTAAAAAAAAAGGGTCTGAAAGTTTTTTTCAGGCGGTTATGGGTTATTGGTGGCAATCAAGTATTTTCTCAACCCTTAGTTAAAACAAGAATTTCAATAAATTCTTGGTTAAAACAATCGAACTTTCGCAGCCAATGACGCCCTGAATGAAGTAATCCATAAAGGAGCGTAGCAGAGAAGCCAACATTTTTCTGTCTAAATTTCATTGTCTAATACTGTATGCTGCAAAGTTAATTTCTGACAGTTGGTGAAAGCGGGCTTAGCAATCCAAAGCAGCAGTACGGCATAACATTTACACCACCATTTATTCTATCTGACGAGAAAATATCAGTTAGATCCCATTTAAGACAAGCAAATCCAGCGTTTTACTCTTGTGATATTTATGTTCGTTACAGTGGCTCATTCATCATCCAGCATTCATCAGCCGGGGGAGGAGAAGGGTGGGCAAAAAACTCGTATTTGATTGATTAAAGTGAAAAAGTAAAGTGTTTGTTGCAGTTAAAAAAAACCCGCCCAATGAGCGTTTCAAAGCCACGAGAATAGCAGTGAAGATGAGGATGAGGTATCTACAGGGTTGGGGGAGTTTACAATGGCAAATATTTCTCGGACCTTATTTTCAGTTTGTTTCCCTTCCTGCCCAAGATCACTGGGTCAACCCAGTTCCAGCCATGTCAATCCAGATCCGACTGGGTCTGCAGGTAAATCCAGGTCCAGCCTGGTCACCAGGTCAAGTCATGGGACTCCTGAGTCTGACCGGGTCACCAAGTCAATCCGGAAAACCGGGTCTGGCCGGGTCAATCCGGAAAATACGGTCTGGCTGGGTCACCGGATCTGGCGGGTCACCGGGCTGTGGTGCAATCCGGGTCATGGGTAAACCTATTTTCGGGTCACTGGGCAAAAAAAAAAGTGAGCCGGTCCAACTCTGATACTGAAGATCTCACGATAAGATTCAATTACGAGAACAAGTTAGTAGCCTATCGTGTTTATACTCAAATTAGCCTCTACAGTACGTCACTAGCATACTGACAACTTGGTAGGCTATTGTTTATAGCTCAACGCTTTGTATATTAGAGGAATTTGATAGGCTTTCATACTCAACACATCTTCAACTTTTTAAGAATAATTACGTATTGTATCCAATTCCAAATTACAGTTCTGCATCAATTTCAGTTTTTACAGTGATTTAAATTAATGATATATGATTTGCTTGAATTAACTCCTTCAACTGCAGGGAAATCCCCCTTGTTTCAATTTAGTTTTAGAGTTCAGTTTTAGTTTCTCTTAAGCTAGTATTCCAATTCCGACTTAGTTCTGCATCAATTTAATTTTTAAAGTTTACAATTATTTAAATCAATGGTTTTTATTGATGATTTAATCAATGATTTAATCACTGATTGAATCGTATTGATTTAAATCATTGCCAAACCTGACACTGAGCCCGACAATTCAGAAACCAGAACGTGGCTTTTCATAGCAAATGCAAAATGTTCTCTCGCCCTTAGTGTCTTTGCACAAGGGGTAGAAATGTCTGTCACCTTTAAAATAAAGACGCAACGTTCCTTACCCCACGGTCATCCTCAAAGCAGATGTATTGAACCCACGATGGATGTAACTCACGGTGCTACCCAAGCCTACACTGTACACGAGCTTGTAAGTGAAATGTATTACATCTAATTTATTTTAAACTAACTTTACCATCAATTTCGGCCAATGGTGCCTCAAAACTATTGCATTTGGGGTCAAACCATACCACAAGACTAGAAATTAAATAAGCTTACCATGCTTGATAAATTAATTAAATAATTACAATTAAAAGCAATTGAGAGCTTGCTCGTCGCCATTATAAGATATGCCACGTCACGCCCTAATGGCATGCTAGGGGAAAAGAAACAATATCACAGGTCTGTGGTTTGGGGCTTGTGTTGTGCAGCACGTTACATAAGCGTTGTCACTTTATTAACTTGGTTGTGACATCTACATTTCTAGTTACATTATGTAATGTTGCATCTACTGATTATTTCTACAAATGTGGCAACTTAAAGGACAGTTATACAGGGGTTACAATATAAATATTCTTCAAGTTATTCAAGGTAAAATGTATGACTATGGTGAGATGCTTAGTGAATCGCACATACAGTACAAGAGCAACATAGCAATTACATCACTAACTATAATGTTCAGGTCTTTTTACAATTTCGTTTTACAGTTTCTTGTTTAGGTCTTTTTACAGTTTTATTAGGTAAAAGGGCAAATTCAAGGTGAAAAATGTCTTTGACATAGACCTTTGTACAGTCCATCATTTGTATAGTGAGTGTTAATTAGTAATAAAGGCGGGAGCAAGGTTTGACGTCGGTCTCCCATGTTAAAGCCGAAATTTTGATGCTTAATTTCTCTGCTGCCTTTTAATATTTTCCACTCAAATTTAATACATAAGCTTTGTTGAACTTGGGGAACACGTGTACCAACTTTTATTAATTTCCGAATGGTCTCTTCGGAGATCTGGACTTCAGCTGCAATCGTGAGTATCGTTTGTTATTTGGACACGTTTATCCAATGGTCTTTACAGACTAAACCATTTGTCCTAGAAAGATGGTTCTTAGCTCATTTGAAAGCGCTACTTCCAGAGATGTGCCCTTTATAGAAATAGAAATTTCAATAGGTCGAGCCCTTTCGGAGTTACGGGGCCTTGAACGATCAGTTTTATTATTTTACATTGTTTTAAACATTGAAGACGACGATGTTGATGGAAAAAGAGCCGGCGGTAGAGGTGAAGGTGTTGCGTTGGAAGTTGGCAATGGGGGAGCAGCGATGGACCCTGGAGGTTGTTTGACAGCGCGTGAGCCAGTGGGTCAGTGCTTGGGAGTCCGAAAGAGAACCCAGATGCCATCGAAGGGGAGAGAACCTGCATGAGGGTGTTGGATGAGTTTGTCGGATAAGCCACAAGACTTACGGGATGGTACGAAAGGCCGATGCAAGGCGGCAAAGATGAGGGAAGGCGGCCGAATGAGGTTCTTTCAAGTCACCAATGGCTATGCCAAAGAAAGCCATGCCGATGGACCAAACGAAAGAACCAGACGTGGTTCTGAAGGTCTGTACAGCCGGGAGCGGGCGGAAAGAGGGTCGGTATCCGAAAGAGTGGTCGGCTTGGGCGACTAGTCTCATGGCATCCCGGTACATCTTGCCATGACGAAAGAGATTTCTAGGTCTTAGTGGTGCGATGGAAAAAACGAAAGAGGGAAAAACAGAAGCGACCACACACAGTGAACGCTAGAGGAAAAACGATACTAATCCCGTCGTTACAGGAGCTCTTATCGGAGGGGTGCGCATGCGCACTTGGTCTGCCAAGCTGGCCTCTTCGTGACAATCTAAAAACCTGTAGGGAAAGACATCATTCTGGAAAGGAATACTAAAATTAGCAGGTTCCGAACAGCATATGGAAAATGGATTTTGTAATTTGGACCAAAAATACGTGCTTATCTCCCCAGCCCACAACCAAACTCGCTAAGGATTTCCGACAAGATTTTCAGCCCTTTGAAATCGTAATATCAAGTTTCGAACTCTTTCACCAAGTTAAGCCCACCGAGTCAGGCTTCAAAAATCAAACGATATATTTGAAAATTGGGCAGTAGGCCTAAGCAATTTTCTGATTTTTCGTAAAATTTAACCTCAAAGTATTACTCGGTGTGATTAACTTGGCGAAAGAGCTTGGTATTTGATATCACGACTTTAAACGGCCGAAAAGCGTGGTAGAAACCCTTAGTTTTGTTTTGACAACTGGCTGAAAATGAGTGCATCCTGCTTGTTACCAAGGCCGGATAGAGAGCTACTGAGAACACCATCTCTAGCTCGGTAATACCACAGGTAACTTGTAAATATCCCTGTACCTACGCATTGTACACAAGCGCTTGCGCAACTTGCCAACCCAAGCTAAAGTGGATGCCGACTGCTAGCTAATAATCACGACTTGTGTTTGGCAGGGAAGATGGTGTTGTGGTAATAATATAAACTAGAGGAAGCCCCACCTCCGGACGGTGTAATAAACATGCGCATGCGTATGTCCATGCCTTATCATAGTACGATTCTTTAATCAGTATTTTGCATATACTGGCTAACAAACACTGATTTTGGTTCACTTCGGTCATATAATCAGCACGTCTCCCTTACCACCGTAAAACCTTCTCTTTTCTTGCGTGCAGTGACAGCGTGGTGACGCCGAATTTGTATTACAGGGACTGTGAACAACTGTGTATTTCCAGTTTTTCGTTTTGCCCGTCACTCATGTTTATGTCGATGATTCATCAATATTAAGTGTCTTTATGCCAATTTTGTGCATACTGGCTGACAAAAGCTGATTTTTGTTCACTTCGCTGACTCATTCAGCGCATCTCCCTTACCACTGTAAATCCTTTTTCCCTCCTGCCTTCAGTGAGATCGTGGTGACACCGAATTTGTATAACAGGCACTGTGAACGACTGCTTATTTCCAGTTTGGGATCGTTCTTCCCCCTTGTCTTCTCGTGTTTATCGTGAAATTGACTTCCCTTAATTACCCTATATTACCCTAAAAACCCTATAAATTTTTGATTCATACTATACAATTTGTGAACGCTGACAGATTGCCACGAAATCCCAGGGTGTTACGTATCCAGGACGTAGTTTAGTCCCAGGCATCCCAGGCGATCCCAAGGCAGCACTGTTTACATTACTTGCAAAATGAATTTATTTAAGGCTTGGCATAATGGCTGGAGGTCCAGTCCCACAGCAGGTTTTTTACGGGGAAAGTTACTGATCTTTTTTTTTTATCAGAAGCTCCCCACACCCAGTGACAGCGCTAGGGGAGGGCCAGGGTAGGCCATGACGCCTCAAATATTTCATCCCCCTCAAGCTCCCCTGACCCCACCACCAGAAAATGAAATAATAAAAAAAAACTTGCAGGGTAAAACTTGAAATCAAATTACTAAACTGAGCTTTTATTTTTTACTTCGTTTTAGTAAATACGCAAGAAAATAGGGATGCACCGAATATTCGGTAATTATTCGGTATTCGGCCAAAAATTCAAGTATTCGGCCGAATACTGATTTTGGCCGAATAGTGCTATTCGGTATTCGGCCGAATACTGATTTTGGCCGAATAGTGATATTCGGTATTCGGCCGAATACTGGTTTTGGCCGAATAGTAATATTCGGTATTCGGCCGAATAGTGCTAAGATTTGTTGGTATTCGGCCAAATATTTTTTAGTATAAATTTATGTAATTGTGTGAATGTAAGAACGTTTAGCGAAGCATTTAGTTTTTGGTTTGTGAGGAATTGTCTTCTGACATTTCTAAAAGAAGGAAAAAATGATCAAATATGTTTAAATTACAGGTCTTCGGTCAAGTATTCGGCCGAATAATTCGGTATTCGGCTTATTCGGCCATTATTCGGCACAGAACCGAATAATTCGGTATTCGGCAGTTTAACTATTCGGTTGTATATTCGGTATTCGGTATATACAACCGAATATTCTGTATTTGGCAAGTTGAGTATTCGGTTATATATTCGGTATTCGGCAACTTGAGTACTCGGTTGTATATTCGGTATTCGGCAAATTTTGTATTCGGTGCATCCCTACAAGAAAATATGAAAACGTAAACCCAATATTTCTGTAACCTTACAGCATTTACAACGTATTTCTATAACCATCGAGAATATACGAAGATCATATCCATTATCAGTTAATTTCTACCTACCTAATGTTAGCTATACCTCCTACCTGTCTTAAACTAATAACCCATATTGGATGCTTCGACTGGATTCGAACTCGCAACCGTTTGATTAGCAGGCTAACGCCCTAACCATCTGGCCATGCTGACTTGGTGAACGTCCACAATTTTAAAACGTCCAATAAAATAATTACCACAATACCCTTTATCCTGGCGTTTGCATTGTTGTTCTGCTCGTTAAGTATTTAATCTTTAGTCTGCGGCCTGGCAGTGCTGGAAACACCGGTTCTCGTCAGATCCCCGAAGTTAAGCAGCATTGGGCTGGATTGATACTTGGGTGGGTGACCGCCTGGGAATCTAGCTGTTGCAGACATAGGGCCTTAGGGCTTCGGGCAGATGACCAGGAGTGGTTAACGCTCGTTAAACCCTTTGAAGTATTTAATCCTGGCGTTTGCTGATTTACATTGTAGCCTAACAATGTTTAAAACAATGTAAAACAATGAAACTGCTCATTCGGGGACCCATAACTCTGAAATGGAACGACCAATCGAAAATCTGCCTTAAGGTGTAAAACTACACCACGGTAGCTATCCATAGACACCATCCGCACCGTTACACACCAAATATTAACGGAGGAGATGCGGTCACAAAATTAGTGAAAGTTGGCGGTGGTAGACGATTGATAAAGCAGACTTAGTCCATTCTATTAAGAGAAAAGAAGTGAGCTAAGGATAAATAAAATGGAGTAGTGACTCCACCGGGTTTATTTCAAACACAAGAAGTTCCTGAGAAGGGATGAAGTCCCTGTGGCAAGTACCTCCAGTATTCAAGTGTTATTGTTGTGACGCCACCTTTTTCTCACTATGGGCAAATGCTGACCAGACCGGAAGTACTGTGTACTTGGGGCAGAGCGTGTTGCTCGTTCATCTGAGTCTCTACAAGTGGCCAAGTACTCTAATACAGGTTGAAGCCGTTCAGGTCTAACATAACATCACCTTGATGCCGTTTGTATGGACCAAACGTTGAATAATTTCTAGGACAGGTGACATAGATGATGGGGTACTGCATTCAGTCCAAATACTGCTTTATTCTTCATTATGTGGGAAAATCAGGTTGAGATCCATAGGGTAGACCACAGCAGTGGTGGAGATATTTCACTCAGTTTTTCCCTGCATACAGGAACTTCGGTTTTGCCTTGTAGGATCACACTTGGTATGAAATTTTCCGCAACGGGACACTCAAAAAAGTCCACATTCTAATAAGGGCGAATTACACTGGCATTGAATCGGGTGCAGAGTAGATTGGAATCCTATGTCAAGTGGTTAGGGTTAACAGTCAAACCAAAATAGCACAACATGGCAAGACGAAACGATGCGATCCGTTGCAATTAAAAACAGAAGAGGAATGAAAAAAAAGGGAAGGTGAAGATGAAGAATATTAAAAAAATCTGCTGTAGTTGCGACGCCATGACGCCATCGTCTCTCCAAAACATAAGCCTTACACCAAAGTACCGACTGTGTCCTTTGATCTTCCTTACATTGTATACGTAGGATGGTCCAAAATAAATGCAAAAGCGCGAAAATTGTTTGCCTGCAATCATTGTTGGCAGTTTTCAACCTATGCCTCATTGGCCGAGTGGCCTTTGTTGCCCAATTCCAAGTCTGATTACAACAATATACAAGAATGATTCTGCTAATTAGGAGCTTCCTAAACCAGGAACAAGCGTCTATCAGTTTTAGAAAAGCAGTCTGTAGTCTATTGTCAAATCTACAAAATGGGCCAATTGGAGATTGTTTGGCCTGTACTACAGACCGATGTTTAAAAATATCTGACCATTGCAACCTGGTGGCACACCAGTAACTTGCGTCGTGCGTGTGTGTGCAACTTTAGCAATGGTTCCATATTTTGGGGAAGATGTCGACTAAATGAACAGTGGCAACAACATCTATGGCTGCGGCGAGCAGGAAAGTGCTTCGAGCTTTACGACTGCCATCAACAACAACAGGAGACACCAAAAAGGGCACAATGCCACCCCACGTAATGAACAGCCCTCCTACAGTGCTTCGAACCTGCAATCCATTACTCAGCATACTTCTCACGCTACCACAACACGGACGATGAGGGAAACTGCATCCGTAAGTTATAAAATTACTTGTCGTGGCTCTGGTCTGAACTTGGAAACAACACACACTGCGAGTGACCAGGGAGCTACCCAAGTTATTTTAGAGGTTGATTATTCCACATATCACATTAACTTTTGTCAGCGGGATTGCTTTTACAACGACTATAGTAACTCTGTGCAAAGCGACATTGTTCAAAACAAACGTGACGAAAAAACTTTGAAACATGACAATAGTCACATTGAAATTAATTCTCCAACATTTGACAGTGTGTAAAAATAAACCTATTGTTATTTCCACCATTGCAAGAAATTGCAGCAGCCCAGCATAGTGAGCAGAAGGTGCTATGACGAATCATGAAGCTACATGATGGGCAGGATGGATGTGATACGGCACCAATACCAACTTCTACCACAGAAGCATATGGGTATGGAATGGTTTATTAACACGTACCCTTTTGTCTACTGACATCCGGGAGGCAACTGCAGGAATTTTAGCACATCGTGTTGTAATCCAAGAAGCATTACAAGAAAGATGTATCCATGCTGTAAACTTGCCATAAGAAAGAGCGCACCTTGGCACAATGGAAACCGTGGGGCAGGGCTGGAAAAAGTTCCAAGCTTCCCTGTATCCCATGTTAACCTTCCCGCTCCAATATAATGTGGACCTAAAATGACAATTTTTTAGCGTATCTGCCGCACAAAAACGCAGGTCTCACCTCCCCCACCCCCCTCCCAACAAAAGTTGGTTAGATAAATAGCGATGTCAAATGAAACTGGTATAGCAAATTCAAAATTTGATTTGCAGTTTTTGTTTTATTTACTTATTAAAAAAATGTTCGTACTGTCGACAGCAAATGGAACTCTTTGTCAACAGACAACTTTTCAAAGCTCTTGTTGTGTTACTGAACTATTTTTGTTTTGTTTATTTTAATTATATTCAATACATACCACCATAAAATTATCATCCTACAACAATCCAAGACATCTGCACAAGTTAGCCACAATTGTTGAGAATCGCTTTGGACGCATCCCCCCCTCCCCGCCCGTCGATCTTGCTGGCCTGAAAGAGTGGATTATGCCCACTACAGTTGCAGGCAGTAACTTGCCTAAAACGATAAGCTTTGTGCAGCTATTAAAAGAACTAACGTTGGCAGCTCGTCTTTGTGTTTGTAAGTTATGAGCAAGTGGCTTTTGAAATTTCTGAAACTACACTTACAAAAATAACTCTGCTACCAATATGAGAACACTTTGTGGGGAAACAGATGATGGTGGATCTGGATAGCCATCCACCAATCATCTATTTTCACACAAAGTGTTCTAATTTCGGTAGCAAGTAAGGATTTTTTAATTAGCTCATAAGCTTCCCGCTAACATCTCTACCTTCCCGGTATCCTAGATACCAGGATACGGAACTTTTTCCAGCCCTGCCGTGGGGGCACAGAAGCAATATTACACGAGATGGAATGTGTCGCTCTGTTGCACTGTTTATTCATTTGTAAATATGAGGTATGAGAGTTATGTCAGGGCTTATACAAAAACCAGCATGTATATGGGGTGATGCATCCAGGATCAAGCTGTGGGCCAAAGTGAGTGCGGATCTCATTGGGCCTTGTCCACGATCACCACAAAGCTTCAAGTAAATTTGTGTAGTAATTTATGATTGCATGAAATGGCCAGAAATTTTGTGTTAAGATCGGCGAAGATACCGCATATTATCAAGTGTTTGCACTCAGTTTTTCGCCGGTGGGTTCCATTCCAAAGGCTTTTGACACACATAGGCTAGGTAGTTGTTTCAAGAGTACGGCCTACCCGGAGTCTCTGGAGGAGCGGGGCGTGAAGGCCAACTGGACAAGCCCGTGGAGACCCCAAAGACAAGACTGAGACAACCAACTGAGACAACCGACAACCGACTGAGACAACCAACAAGACTATCAAATTTTGAGGACCTACACGTACCACCGTAAGAACTGGGGGAATAACATCGAAGACATAGCTTATGCTATTAGAATACTAGACAGTGAACCCAGCGGCTATTCATTCACCAGCATTATTGAAGTGTGGAAGAGAGCTCTCTAAACTTTGGGCTACTGAACCAGCCACTGATCTTTGCCATTAACGGAACCAGCCACTGATCCTAGACATTGTAGAGCAGTTTCAAGAAATGTACAGGCAAGCAAAGGACTCAATCATCAATAATCGTTAGCAACAGAAGGTCTACTACGACACAAGACGTGTGAAAGAGCATTTTGAAGTAGGAGATTCGTGGCTAAGCATACGCATGTTTTGAGTTCAGCTGTCAAGGGTGTTGCTGAGAGTTAGCAACCTAGGTTTTCTGGGCCTTTTTGCGTACTCAAACGTAATTCAGAGAATTCGTATCGCATAAGTCATTGTAAAAAGGGAGAAAATACACGATCAGCGAGCATCGTCAAGTTGAAGTTTTATTTAAAAGATTCTCCTGCAAAACTGGAAAACGGCAGCATAAATCAGGCCACGAAGCAGCGTCCGACGGACAATGAGCTGGTCAGACAACAGAGGAAGGCTTTCTTCCCTCCCTCCCCCCCTTGTTACTCCCTTTGCCCAACAGAGGGGAGTGTGGAGGCCACTCCTTCTCAGCTGAAGGTTTGTGGAACTTCTGCGAACACGTGGTATAAACACACAACACCAGCTGACCATGTGCTTTTTAGAAAGATGACATTTAGTGGAAGAAGGAGAAAAACACCTTGATCCTTCCAACTTTTCCTCCAACGAAGTGACGTTCTGTAATGGGGGGCCCTAATTTAGGAAATCACGGGAGGTCGGGGAAGGAGCCTCTTTCACCTCTTACAAAGAAGCGGAGGGGGAGTGTGGAGGCCTCTCCTTTTCAGCTGACGGTTTGAGGAACATCTGCGGATCGTGCGGCCGGGGCAGAGGCAATTGAAACCGGTGACCATCTTATTCGGCTTATTAGCACATCTTCTACAGTTGCCGTCTTCCAATTGGAGGCCAAGTTTGTAAAAAGACTCTGTACGTCTGGCGACATGCAGCTGATGCAGGGCTCAGTGGGAGTAGGATGGCCAGTATATCCAACCATTAGATTTAACATTATGGATCCAGAAACCGCCTACACCATGGAGATTTTAGGGCCATTCGGCCAAGATGGCAGCTCAGCCCACCAGGTTCTACGAGCGCTTAGGCCGTTAAGATGAAAAGCCGAAGCGATGACGCAACCCTGCGGAATTGGCATACAGTGTAGGCCAGTGCCGATACTCAGCATTGCCAACCTGTGACTCTGTCAGGCAGTCATCCTTAGGTGGTTAAGTGCATGGATGTCGGCATGCATACTTGAAAGTGGCTGGGTGCTCAGCTTGATTCTTCTAGGTTCTGTGTTAAACCAAGCTCGAGGGAGTGGGTGCCGTGAGCACCTTCGCATGGTGTGTCATGACAAGTCACAGGGGATCTCTAACACTGCTAACAATGTCTTCGTTCAGCCACTGCTTGTTGCAGCAGAGGACTAGACAGTGATGGAGGCGCTGCGCCGACAGGCTGGACAATTACAACAATTGTTGACGGCGATCCAGTGCTTGCCTCCTGACAATGAAAGCTGTACAGACGTGCAGGCTGATGGTTGTTTCACCTTCGACGATGTTCGGAGGGCGCAGGGAGGTTGTACAATGGATTGCTATTGATTCCAAGGCTCATAAGTGGGAATCTCTGATGCAATTAGAACGAAGTAACACAGAAGTATTATTTCGCCCTATGGAGTGGTTTTCGTTGTCACACTGATTTACATTTACGGCCCTTTCTATCCAAACATTGGCAGATTAGTTAAGCCAGGTCTGGCAGCCATGCTGAGCAGCAGATGGCTCACACAGCAAGATATATTAATACAGGTCAGTGGTTTGACAACATGATTTTCGAATCTAGTTCTCGGTGCCTGACGATGTGATCAAGTGACAGTTTACTGTTGCTTCTGCAGAAGGTGAACGGCAGATGCAGGACTGTTGTTATGACAAGACTTATTTTTCACTGAAAATTGAAGATTCTATCAGAGAATTTGTTTTCGCAAATCAGGAGGAGGAGGAGAATCTTAAGTTCTCCGAGTAGAATGCGACAAAGCTGTGTCACTAGTTTTGGGATATCCCTTTGCCAAGTCGGCCCTTTCCAACCTCATTTGCATACAATTTCCCCCATAATTTATGCAAAAATCAACAATTTCTGCCTCTCCATACGTCACTTCAAGTGCCCTGCTCCTCCTCTCGTTCTATCCCCACTGTCTCGCCTCCACTGGCGGTTCCCTATGACAGGGAGGCGGGTGGGTAAGCAAACTAACACAGCTTCATCGTATTCTACTCGGAGAACTTAGATTCTCCTGCGAATCTTCAATTCTACTTCTTAGAATTCTCCTCGCTGTGTTACTAGTTTTGGGATAGATTATAAACGTGGCGCAGCACCTGCTACCTACCAAGGTTAAAACAGGCCCTGTTGTCGTATCCGCCGTAAAAGCCCGCTATGCCAGGCTCAATCACCCCCTGGTAATGGGAGTGACAAGCCGATGGTGAAGGCCATTTAGCGAGCGCCCAAACTGATGGCGACGACCCAGTTGCCCACTATTGGGTGGCACTGCCATGTGCACCTCGAGTGAGCCACATCGACGCCTGCCAAGCGCAACGTCTCGCACAACCCCCATGCAAACGTTTGAGACGACACGGACCCATGTGGTTTAATATACAATAAAAAACAGGATGCTATCCCGTCCGACACACCCAGCATCATGCAACGGCTTCGTGCAGCGGGTCAAGAAGTGTAAACAGCGCCTGGCCTCGAGCCTGCCGTCCTGTTACAAGCTACGAAACCTGAATGAGATACTGCTTCGATGTCACACGTCTGCAGAGATAACCTAGCCAGCTCCTTGGCCCCATTCCCAGCCCCTAAGCAAACATAACTACCGTCCCATCATCAATGCCAGCTTTACCGCCAGGTCCGGCAGCGGGTGCCAGGTCCGCAGAAGGCGAGCCATTACGGCCAGGCCCCAACTGACCACTCATCTCGGAGTAACGGGGCGCAAACAAAAACACCCTTCATAATCTACGAATTAACGGATGTACCGAAATGCGCGCTGGGCCTACACCCTAATGCTACGTCCTCAGTGGCGCAACGTAACCCACTAGTTTCCTGTATACCAGACCCTTGCCAAACTCTGCCATCAACCATAACATTCGCAGAAAATTATTGAACCCAGAGATTCTGAGCCTCACTCCTACCCACTGAGCCACCGAGGCGTAACGCAGCCATTGTAGTCTTCCATCACGATCCGGCCACCAGCCGTGAACAGCGCACCTAGCCTGAAGCCAACCGAACACTGATGCATTCCGAAGTGGTGGGGGAGACTCAAATTTAGTGACCGCTCCGGCTAGGACTCCGGAAGAAAAAACAAAATAAATAAATAATTCGGGAACGGGAAACCAATAGCACCGCCGTGCACCCCTTCCTGAACAACCCCTGAAGTAGTCTCAGTGGAATTCCGACCAATCGCACTGCTGTCACCACAACACAATGAATCGTGGTCAAGGCCCAATCCGATGGAACGACAGCCTACCACTCACGCGGCCTGACCAACGCACATGCACGCCTTCTAGTCGCCCTCCGAATCTCTAACATTGCATTAATACTTCGTTAGCTACCGGGCCTATCACAATCGCCTCCAAATTTTCACACTAACACTCGATAATTGTACACAGTAATCGACTCTTCGACGCAACCAATTCTGCCACTCACCATGTCGGCCGATGACGTCAACACGAGCCGCCATTTTGTCTCGCTCACCTTCAACTGCATGCGGCCATTCGATTCCTTAACGGTGCGATGCTTCCCGTTGTGTTATCAAACAGTCCACGAACGCTAGTTGTCGTAGATTACCGTTCACTCTGCCACCAACCAGATCCCTGAATCTGTCACCGAAAAACCGCACACGCTGCCCTGCAGGCCCCATTTTTCCTTTCCATTTCAACGGTTGCCAACAAATAGGCCAACGGGTTATTTGTACCCAACACCGTCACCGCCTCGAGCAGAGTCAACCAACTGCGGCACCGCCGCCCTCTAGGTAACAGGCCAATTATAATTCCGGCCGATGGCTTCCACTACCAACGTTTGTTTACACCTGCATTATGTCTCTCATCAATGCAAACTCGGCTCGGTAACACACTTTGCCGTCCCTCGGACGGATTTTACGGCTCGGTCCGCTGTCCGACTATCCTCATCACGGCTTGGCCACCTGCCCGGCTCACTACCGTCGCTGCTTGCCTCTGTCCGGCCCGTCCTCACAATTATCATGGCTCGGACGTCTGCCCGGCCCTTTGTCGTAAAGACGGAATTTTGGTTCCTCTGTAAGCCTATTCCCCTGCTCGGCACTCAGCCGGCTTCTAGTGCCTGCCTCACTTTTTCACCAAGTAGTATTTCGTCTTATTATTTTCACGTGGTTTCGCCTCACGACCGGTTCGTGGAATTCTCCCTACCAATGTGTTGGCACTAGTAGGCTTATAGTGTCAGTACGCCCACTGGCTGTACAACATAAAACGCATTTTTACAACATGCGGAAAATGAAATTTTCTCTCCAATTATTCGCCACACTCCCATAACAACGCTATTTCCTAGCACTCCATCAATCGTACCTGAACTCAGCACTGCAAACTTCCGCAAGGAAAGGTCGGGTCCACATCATTCACTACTTCGTTAGGCCTAACGGTGCCGCCATTCATCCTCGCCATCCTTGTGGAAATCGATACACATCTTACGTGATCTGCTGGTATTCCTCCAAAGGTATAGTCACAAGCTGCCGTCAACGTAACAAAACTGTGTTTCCACGTGTAAACACTTCGTTTTGCCCATACCAAAAACATGACTTGCCGTAGCCACGGCAATAGAGACAGTGGGCATAGAACAAGAGGAGGAGCAGGGTACCGGAAGTGACGTGGGGGGGGGGGGATGTTGATTTTTGCATAAATTAGGGGGGAAATTGTATGCAAATGAGGTTAGAAAGGGCCGACTTGGCAAAGGGACATCCCAAAATTAGTAACACAGCGAGGAGAATTCTAAGA
>JAHWFP010086500.1:6986-34091 GCA_023313725.1 Lithobius niger
TGCGTCACCTTCAGCGCATTGTCCATTCACACGCTCCTATTCACCAAAAAACCTACGACACCCGAATGCACCAAACAAATTAAGAAATAAAATTTAATAAATAAATAATTAAAAAATTTTAATTTTAAAAACAAATAAATGCCCCGATATACTCCATGCCCCAGCTTTATACGGACGTATCGGGCAACTGGCACAACCAGCACCGTTCAAAATTGTAGTTGTACCTAAATTCAAGAAATTTTTTCATTTCACTTTTTCTATAAATTCTTGTTAAAATAATTTGGGCAACTATCACAACCTGCAACATTCAAAATTGTAGGTGTGCCTATAATCAAGAACTTTACCATTTCTCTTTTTCTATAAATTCTTGTTAAAATATTTTGGGCAACTTTCAAAATTGTAGTAGTACCTATAATCGAGAAATTTTAAATTTCACTTTTTCTATAAATTCTTGTTAAAATATTTTGGGCAACTGGTACAACCTGCAAAATTGTAGTTGACCCTATAATCAAGAAAATTTCCGTTTTAATTTTTCTCTAATTCTTGCCGAAATATATACCGTACCGCATTCAGTACAATGATTTTCAGATAACCATTATCATCACACGGTCAAGTAGACCTGCGAAAACTTCGCATGCCACTGGCTGTCCGCAGCCCCTGCCAATGACAGCCCGTGTCCCGGGCAGCCGCAGTCCCGGACTGGTTGTCCGGACCGTACAGCTGCAGTCCCGGACGATCGGACAGCTGCAGTCCGGACTAGTGGTAGCTCGGCAGACTGTCGACTCGGTGTCGAGTCCGCCGACTGTCCCAGTGACATGTAGTCCGCCCATGTCCGCAAGAGTCGTGGACCCTGGGACTGGGACTGGTGAGGACTGCCATCCACCCCCCCCCCTCCGATGACGGGAGTAGCGGTAGGAGTTCAGCACCAACCGATCTACGCCAGAGGACCGACTAACCGCCCTAGGGTGTGACCCGGGCTAGTTATAACGGTCGTGGCCGTGTCTGTGTTACCAAATCCGACCCGTCGTTTCCTTAGGTTAGGAAACGCAGCGTCAGTCACATTACCTGTACTTTTCATTACCTGTAATTCCATTCAGCAGCGTGGCCTCGCAACCCGGACTGCCTGCGTTTGCATGCGTCAAACCTTTGATCCACCGGACACCGACGGACACTGCCGGACACGGGACCGACGGACACTGCCGGACCCGGACACCGCCGGGTCCCATGCAGTCCCAGACTCAATTTGCCTGCGTAAGCACTACACACAACGACTCGTCGCCGCAATTATCATCACCACAATTCACAAAGCACGTAAAATGGCAAGCAAACGTGCAAACTACTATAAATAATGACACACGGCGACGTTAAAACATAGACGAACGTGGTTACGTTTGACGATAAACATCGCCAATGGGCGCCGTTCGCGCCCAACTTCCTTTGTCCCATTCTGCCGATCCCAGAATCACCAGTTCTTGGCAAAACTGGCACTCTAGATCTTCCAACACTCCACATAATATCCGAAAACACGGCAATCCTTCAGGTCTAGTCTTCTTTCGAATAGCCTTCCCTCTTTCCCGAAGCAGGAACAACGATTACAATCCGCCATTTTAGGCCTATTCGGCTGAGCGAAAAACGATGCAACGTTACTCGTCGCGTCCCAAACAAACTGTGACGAGTAGCGGGAAAGGGGTGCCGCCTGACGGCGGTCATGCGCCCCAGGGAGCGCCATTGCAAGGGCCCGGAGTGCGTTTAAATTAAAGGTTGGGACGAAAGGCATTTCCAAACTTGGAAAGCATAAATAAAATACATGTAAGTATTTTAGGATAGTAGTAAAAACGGACATATTGTAATGATACAAAATTATACGGCCATTTAATCGTTCATTTATAACCCATTTGTTTCTCGGGTATAAAAAAAGAACATTTTGCCGACCCCCAATCAGGCCGGCTATAAATGGTTTCTTTTTGCTTAAAACATACTTAACCTGTTAATTTTGCATTACATTGTCCCCAATGGAATGTCCCCTGGAGGTTTCTTCGGCTGCGCAGACGCCTGCTTGCATGCCCCACTGCGCATGCGCGGCGCAGTCCTCTCTTATAAAAGCGAGAGCGCGAAGGCTTTCGGCATTTATTTTCCTCTCAATATGTCAGGCGGTGACTCGAGAGGGGAGGTAGGGCGGGATTAGGTTAAGTATGTTTTAGGCAAAAAGAAACCATTTTTAGCAGGCCTGTCTGGGGGCCAGCAAAACGTTCTTTCTTATTTGCCAAAACATATTAACCTGTTAATTTTGCATTAACAGGAGACCTTGTCAAAGACTGGTGGTGGGTACTGCCTGGACGGGCGCCCCGGGATGCAAGCAGGCTTTTCCCCAAAAAAATTTTTACCTGGAAGAGAAAAATTTCGCACTTTATTTAGAATATTGAGGAAACAGGAATTTGGATTTTGAATTTGGACTGAAAAGGACCGTTGTTTGTGGATCTTGCTTCCATCTAGAAGGGCTTGCTTCTTTCATGGATGGCTTGCTTCTGCTTCGTTCTGAGTGCTTAAGGGGGTTTGACCATGGTTCTGGCTGCGACGGTCGATCCCAGGCGGTGTAATCCTTGTTCTTCTCTTGCCATATCCCTCAGGTAGTGGGAGGTGAAGGTTGATTGGTGACGCCAGGAGGCTGCTGCCAGGATCTCTTTGATTAGAGTGGCGTTGTGGTGGGCCCATGCTGTGGAGATTGCTCTGACTTCATGTGCTGTCACCCTCATGCTCTTACTGGTGCCTTGTTTGTCATAAGCTGCTTCGATTGTCTTTTTGATCCAGCGGGATATCATTGAGGCGGAGGTTTCGCTGGTCTGGGGGTCAATAGGAAGGAAAAGTTGGTTTCTTCCCTTGCGGATGTCCTCGTGTTGTGTTCGGGCTAGCTGAAAGCGTAGTGCTCTCACGGGGCAGAGGATGCATTCCGGTTCCTTGCCAACGATGTTTAAAAGAGCTGGGAACGTGATTGGTTTTGATGGTTCGGAACGTTTTTGCGTTTTAGCTCTGAACGTTGCTCTTGGATGAAGAGTGACAGAGGAAAAGTTGGGTCCGTAAATGCTGTAGGCTGGGTCGGCCGAGAGGGCTTGGATTTCGGAACGTCTGAGGCGTGCTGCCAGAGTTACGAGGAAGACAGTTTTCCGGGTCATGAGGTGGAGTAAACTGTCTTGCATAGGTTCATATGGTTCTTCCATACAGGATTGTAAGACGAGGGATAGATCCCAATCGGTTACGGTTCGTCTAGGTGTTGGGCGTTCGTTTTCGAAGGAACGTAGTAATGCTGAGATGCGGTAATCGTCAAGTAATTTTGTTTGCTGCTTTAAAAATAGAGTTTAATGCTGAACGGTAGACAAGGATTGTTGAAGAACTTCAGGAGGTCTGGTAAAGGGGGGGGGGGGTCGATTGGATTAGTTTTCCTTGTGATACACCAATGAATCCATTTTGACCAGTGGCTGTCGTTCTGCGGTTTGTTGAGTCTCTGGTTGCCTTTGAGACAATGCGTTCGGCTTCTTCGCGATGAATTCCAGCCTTCTTGAGTAGTTTGACGATAGTAGCCACCCGTGTAAGTTGAGGTTTACAAGATTCGGGTGTAGTTTTGACCCTTTTTGTTGTGATAGAAGATCTGGTAGAAGAGGCAGACTTCTTGGGTTGTCGACTACTAGGTTTAGAAGGAGTGGAAACCATGGTGCTGATCGCCAGAGCGGGGCTATTAGTAGGAATAGGTTGTGGCTTTCTTCATTTTCTGAAGTACCTTTGGTAGCAGTTTGAACGGTGGAAATAGGTATGCGAACAGATTGGCCCATGGGAAGGTCAGAGCATCCACTGCCATTGCATTCTCATCCGGAATTGGGCTGGTGTAGTGGGGAAGTCTGGTATTGTGCTTCGTGGCGAATAGGTCTAGCATCGGTGTGCCCCTGATGTTGAAGAGATATTCGCAGATGGATTTCTTGAAGCACCATTCGCTCGTTGGTGGTTTCCGGCGTGACAGAGAGTCTGCAATCACATTCCTGTTGCCGGAATGTGAAGAGGCAGCAGGGTGATGTTGTTTGGAATGCACAGGTTGAAGATTTCGGAAGTCAGGCTTTGCAGGGATCTTGATTTTGTTCCACCTTCCTTGTGGATGTAAGCCAGGGCTGTCGTGTTGTCGGCTTGAATCTGGATTACTTGGTTTTGAATTTGTGGCAGGAAGTGATGGAGAGTTAGGAGAATTGCACGAAGTACGAGAATGTTGACGTGTTCCTTGTTTGTCACTGGCCATGAGCCCGATACTTTGAGGTTATTTAGGTCTGCTCCCCATCCTTCTTTGGATGCATCGGTGAAGATGAGACGGTCGGTTGGGGGTTCGTGGAGAGGCATTGACTTTGTGAGGTTTGTGATGTCTGACCACCAAAGGAGAGTTTCGAAGGGAAAGTCTTTGTTGAAAGGCAACTGTTTGTCTGGGTGATTTTGATTGTTTGACCAGTTGTCTATTCGGTGATGGTGAAGGGGCCTGACCATCCATCGGCCGTAAGAGACGAGGCTTGCCATGGCATCCATTTTCCCAATTAGGGAGTTGAGTTCCCGGGGTAAAAGCTTGTTTGGTTGCGGAAGAGGCGTATGTGATGTAGGAGATCTTGAATGCGATCCAATGAGGGAGAAGTTCTTCCCGATTGTGGTTTGAATGGCCCCGAGGAAGGTGAACGATTGAGCAGGTGTCAATCTTGATTTTGCTTGGTTCACTCCGAAATCCAGTTGATTGAGTAAGGAGATCGTCCTGTCTCTGTTGAGTTCGAGCTTGTGTGGGTCTGGGTTGTTGAGTGCCCAGTCGTCCAGGTAAGCGTTGGTTTGGCTTTGTTGCTGGTGAAGGTTTGCGAGAATTGGTTTCAGAACTAGGGTGAAAATACGTGGTACAGCGTTTAACCCGAAGGGAAGACAACAGAATTCGTAGACCTTTTGGTTGTAGATAAGCGAAAAAGGTGGGTTGATGCTGGATGTAGGGGACGTGAAGATAAGCGTCCTCCAAGTCGATTAACACTGTCCAATCGTCTTGTTTGAATGAAAGACGGATTGTTTCCAAAGTTTCCATCTTGAAATGGTCGTTGAGGATAAACTTCAGTGGTTTCATATTGAAAATAAGGCGTAGGCCTCCTGATTTCTTTGGTCGAGTGAAGATCGTGCTGTAAAAACCTGGTCCCTGATTGTGACATTCTCTGATGGCTTTTTTCCGTAAGAGTTCCGAGACTTCGAATGAAAAGGAATCTGAAATCTGTGGTGCAAAGTCCCAGGGTGGGAAGGCCGATAGTGGAGGCTGTACCAGAAGGGTCGGACGAAATCCGTGTTTTATTATCGAGAGAATTTCTGCATTGCGGGTGAGGTTTTGCCAAGCCGGGTAGAAATGGCGGAGTCTTGCACGGACTGGAAAGCAAGAGAGGTGAAAAGCGTCATTGTTGGTTCTTCCGAAAGGAGCTTCTGCCCCCTGGTGAGGAGTATCGGCTGCGTCGATCAGGAGTTGGGGCACGCTTGTGTTGGTTGCGTTGGCTGGAACGGGGACGTGGTGTGTCGGCACGAAATGGCTGCTGCTGTCTCTGTTGAGAGGGAGGGCTTTCGTCGGAACGGTTGGGCGGTTTGGTGGTTTTGTTCCAATTATCCGTCGGAGGACGGGGTTGGGTTGCCTGTTCTTATGAAAGGGCCGATTTGATGAAAGATTCTGACGGTGAGGCTTAGGTTTTCAGGAGATGTCCAGGTGTGGCGCAAGAGTCGGGATTAGGCCTCGGAAGATTGTGTAGGACTCATGGATCGATTGGTTCCAGAGTCGATGGCGTGTCGAGACATTGAAGTTGTTGGCCGACGAGTGGGCTATCTCCCGAAGAAGGAGGGTGTTGTTGAATAAGGCCCTGGTTGCCCAATTGAGAGAGTGAAAGGTCGCAAAGCTGACTTTTTTGGAGAGTTGTGAAATAAGGGATGACAGGTTGCGGATTTCTTCCGGGCTGGAATCGGGTGAAAGCTTCTCGCACAGTGCGTTGACGGCAGTGTTAAGTACGTCAGGCTGTGATGCTGCCCGTAAGCTCAGTCGGAGGCATTTATCATTCTCGAAAAGGATGAAAGTAGGAATTTCAGCTTTCTTTGGGATGGAAAGGGCAGGCCGAAATCCATCGTGACTTCCCTGCAAAGGAATTCACATTCTGCATAAGTGTCGAAATTTCGGGGATTTGTGGCGCCGTCTCCGAGTGGGCGAAAGAAATTGTTTTCCCGGCAGCCACGGGGAGCTGGAGGTTCTTTGTCGAGGATGTGAGGGTCGCCTTTCCCAAGTAGGGAACCCCCCTTGCGAAGGAGGCAAGTCAGTAGTGTGGTTGACTGGCCGAGAAGGTTGCGGGGTTCAGTGTCTTTTTCACGGAGAGCGAAGGTAAGTCCTGTCTTGAGTCCTCTGTTGATGACGGGAGCGTCAGCAGGTTGTGATGGCTTGAAAAGAAAACAGTCCGGGACTGTCTCTTCTACAGTCTTCAAGAGTGATGCTAATGGGATGGCAGGATCATCAGCCGGGTCGTCTGGAAAGTGAATTCTCTTCTGGGACGCTGTTTGGTGCAGTGGTGAAAGCAAGTTTTGAGCTGCCGAAGCCGGCGGTTGGTTTGCCGGGAGGATCCTTGGTACAACCGGTCTTTTGTTTCTTGGCTGCGGTGGGTGGGAATTGAGGGCCGCGTTTGTGGCTTTCATGGCTAGCGGTAGATGTAACCCAATCGTGAGTGCGGACAAGACGGCGGAAAACGTTCACGATGGCGGCGGCGGCATCAGGTTGTCACACGTTTTCCCTTGAAGAGCTTCACGATCTATGTGGTGAACTTCACTGTAGGTGACGCTACGGCCCTTGTGGGGGAAGAAGCTGATGAAAGGTCCAAGGGAGAGTTGGAAGCCGGGGCAGGTTGGAGACGGCGGCGGCTCGGCGAAGGATTTTCTTAGTCTCGAGGTAGTTGTCTTTCGCCAATTGGACATCGCGTTGTAGCGATGAAATATCCAACGGCGCGACGGGAGGAGTTCTTTGGCCCGCCCGGAGCGGCGACTTGTCACGGCTGTCTACGGCGATGAAAGGAGCGTCGATGGCGGACGCGGAAAGGAATGGCCCAACGGCGGCAAGGTCTAGCGCCGAGACCCAGCGCCGACCGAGGGAAAAATATTTTCTGTGTGGTCGTGTGGTTTTTTTAATACTGTAATACTGTATTTATTTTAAAAACGTTGAACAACTTACTTTGTGAAGACTTGAGACTTCGTAAATAAAGCACTTGGTTACCCACAATTTCCAAAGTTTAAGCTATGACAATATCTCGCAAATTTTCGATGGTACATACTGGCGATGGTAAACGCAGCACGATCTTGCAACTTCACGTGTTTCTTCGTCGCACGCACTTCGGTGGTGTTGGAATTTGGAGGTCTGTCGCGGCCTCCTGTAGTAGGAAGGCCGGCCCTCATCTTGTCCTGCAGTTTTTTTGCGAAGCTCTACCCTCAGTAGGAACTTAATTGCTGGGTTAGATAGCCCCTTGGTGTTCATCAGCACGGCCTTCTCTTGGACGTAATGTTAAATACCAGGGATTCTAGATGTGTGTCCCTGTTGTAGTTTGAGACAAGGAGTGTTTCTGTGCCTCCCCAGCAAATACTGTGTTTCGTTTCCATGTGGTGAACTGCAATGTCGTTTGTCACCATGTGATTTCTTGTGTCAGCCATATACTGCCATACACTCGCCCTTTTTTGTCTCTCCTGTATATATACTGCTTCACAGTCATCACGTGGCACAAGGTACACAGCATTTCTGTTGTCACGCACACTGCCAAGGACTTTCACTTCAAGCACTCCCTCACTCCCTCTGCGAGTAGTGGGCTTTGGCTTGCCACCTTCGTCGGAGGTGGCAAGTTCCCCTTTCCGGATGTGGTGCTTTTCCTGTGAGCTAGATGGATGCATCCAATACCACCCAACTGTGATGGGGAGGAGAATGCTGTTTACGTGTATGGTAAATGTTCCATGGCGTCCCGGTAACCAACCTGAAGTGTCTCGGTAACCAAACTGAAACGTCCCGGTTGCCTACCCATGGCATCCCAACTTCATACAGTAGTTACCATTTTAATGTCTAATTTTCTCCCTTGACCGTCCTTCTGGTCCCTCAACCGTTCTGGTAACCACGTTACCAGGTTATGGAAGATTTTCCATATACGGCTGTTTATGTCGGGGCACCCAGCGAACCAACCCAATTCACTGGCGGTGAACGAGTTCCTTAGAGTTGTATGGCATTCGAAAAGGGTTCAGGCAAGGCGGCCTGCCATCTTTATCCCTCGCGATATGTCATGGTGGGGACTAAGAGTGGAGGTAGGGTGAGTACAGGTAATGTATATTTCCTATTAGACAATAGAAACAATTTTCAGCCAGCCGTCCTGGGGGCCGGCAAAATACTGTTTTTCTACATGCCGTTCAGAAATATCCATTACTGTAAATTTATTGTGTTTACAGGAGACCTCGTCAATGCTGCAGTTGAGCACCACCTGATGAGTTACGCTAGGGTTATAAGTTGGTACCCCCAAAAGGTTCTAAGCTTCGCACTTTGTTGAAAACAGACAACAGGATCTTCAGATCTCATTCGTTGGAAGTGGTCGTTCTTGCTTCAACTTCAGGGCATCTGCTTCTCCGATTTCAGCCTCCTGGACGTCGGTTTAAGTGTTTAAGGGGGTTGGACGACAAGTCTGGCAGTGACAACGGGTCCCAGACAATGCAGTCCATTAACTTGTGGTGACCTTTCCTTGAAGAGGCGACTTGTGAAGATGGATTGGCTTCTCTGGGGTGCAGTTTGGAGGACTTCCGGAACAGGATGTTGTTGTGAGCCCATGGTGTGGAAAAGGTTTAAAGTTTGTGGGCTGTCACCCTGATGTTGTTGACAACGCAGTCCATGGTCATGTTATCATGTGCGTTGGTGAGGAGTGTCTTTTTCCCTGTTGTGAACATTTCTTGTCGATGATTCATCAAAGTTGGTTCAGCAGGGGAAGAAGAGTTGGTTTGGGCCTCAGAGTAAAACATTGCTCTTCGTCCTTTGATGCAAAAACGCAATGTACATCCAGGATGAAGGAGATTTGTAGGTTCATCGTCAATTTTGCTTATTAGTGTTGGAATGACGAGTGAGTGATGAAGGCAGGGAATGATATTTGCTTCCAAAGATCCTCGCTTGAGGTCGTTAGTAATGGAGGCCATGATTTATGATTGCATCAGTGAGGCTGATGAGATGTGATGGTGTGACAGCAGATCGTTGACAATGTCGAGGCACAATCCATCTTGCCGACACAGGATTTGATGAATCTCGGCCATGGTTGTCGACGTTCGACTTGAAGCTGTGACGCCTGATGCCAAAAATGACAGTCGTAAGCGAAGCTGCTACAGAGAGTTGCAAGATGATGCAGGAATATGACCGTGATTATGCAGGATGACATGTTCCCTGCGAAGGTGGTGGTGATCCAGGTTGGTTGTTGAAACCCCGTGTGACTTTGTACATCAGTTCGTGAATGTGGTCAAATTGACGAACACCGGTAATTGGTGATAACAGTGGTTTATCAGGCTCATTATGAAACGTGAAAACGAGTTACACATTTTATTTTACACTTAACCACCTCCTACAGAACAAATCACACTTCGTCCTGTTTAAATTTTCGGAGAAAGTTCGTTCTCCTTCCTCAGAAACTCTTCGTCAAGGATGCCTAAAACTTGAAAATTACATTTGTAGCGCTGTCAGTTTAAAGCACGCGCATGGCTGGGCCGACCACTGTTCTGTATTTCTTTCTGGATGTTCCACTTCCGGTAAAGTTTGGCGGCTATGATGGGATGTACCAACGTTTCGATGTTGCTGTAGGTAGCACCAGTTAGGTTCATGAGGGGTACACGCCGGTGAGTGAAGCGTTTTATTGCAAGGGACTCTAGTGCTCTAAGGTGAGGGTCGAACTTGGTATTGGAATGTAGGAGAATGGATGTTTTGTCCCAATCAATGGAGTGCTGTGTTTTTCGATGTTGTTGAGCAACACCATTGAGTTTCCTCGGCCTGTGGCCCCTATGTGTTCATCTAATCTTACTTCAAGTTTGCGATGCGTTTCTCCTATATAAATTGCACTGCCATCTTGGCATGGTATTTTATATACTACACTATTTTGTTTCACCACTGAAGTGTGGGGAGAGTTGGATTTATGTTCGTTCCATACTTGTCATTCTGGTCTTTGTTATCACTTCCTTGGGGGGGAGGGGGGGGTGGAAGGTTTCTTACTTTTTCTTTGGAGCGAGTGGGGTAACGGTGTTGTTGTGGTTGTGGTGGTGGTGGTGGTGGTGAGGGGGGGGGAGCTGGTGGTGGTGGGGGTGGAGAGGTGGTGGGGGTGGAGAGCCTTGCATTGTATTATTCTTGGGTCTGAGCAGTTTTTTGAGGTTTGGAGGGTATCGGAGCCTACAACTCTTTTGTTTGCTGAGGATCTAGTGAATTTCGTCACTTTTTCCTGGCAGATAGGTGATGTATTCTACCGGTCTGTCTTGGGTAACCAGTTCTTCTTTGCGATGTTTTCCTCGATTTATGCTGTCCCAAGCGAGCGAAACACAACATTAATCGAGGAAAACATGACCACAACACCACGACGACGACCACAACACAACACACAACACCACGACGACGACCACAACACAACACACGACGACTACCACAACACCGTTACTCCACTCGCTCCAAAGAAAACGTAAGAAACCTTCCACCCTCCTCCCCCCCCAAGGAAGTGATAACAAAGACCAGAATGACAAGTATGAAACGAACATAAATCAAACTCTCCCCCCTCCTTCAGTGGTGAAACAAAATAGTGTAGTATATAAAATACCATGCCAAGATTGTAGTGCAATTTATATAGGAGAAACGCATCGCAAACTTGAAGTAAGATTAGATGAACACATAGGGGCCACACGCCGAGGAGAGAAACTCAATGGTATTGCTCAACACCATCGAAAAACACAGCACTCCATTTCTTGGGACAAAACATCCATTCTCCTACATTCCAATACTAAGTTCGACCCTCACCGGCGTGTACCCCTCATGAACCTAACTGTGCTACCTACAACATCGAAACGTTGGTACATCCCATCATGACCGCCAAACTCTACCGGAAGTGGAACATCCAGAAAGAAATACAAAACAGTGGTCGGCCCTGCCATGCGCGTGGTTTAAACTGACAGCGCTACAAATGTAATTTTCAAATTTTAGGCATCCTTGACGAAGAGCTTTTGAGGAAGGAGAACGAACTTTATCCGAAAATTTAAACAGGACGAAGTGTGATATGTTCTGTTGGAGGTGGTTAAGTGTAAAATAAAACATGTAACTTTGTTTTCACGTTTCATGTGGTCAAATGGCCATCGAAGTTGCGTCAGCAAATGACGATAGTTCGTGAAGGTGGAAGGAGCCAGTGGACGGCGGTTGAGATAGAGTTAACAACTATGGTCAGTGAAGAACAACAAGAGGAGAATGACGAATGGTAGTGAAGGAGGGCACCGAGTGACATGACAGAAGCGCAACGACGGCGGGGGTGAAAAGCGCTTGCTTGAAGGTGATGTCAACTGCATTCAGCGAGCAAGTGGTGACGTGCGAAGGTCTGGAAGAGCTGCAAATGATGGTCACCTTGCAGTATTGGATGGTCGTTGCACGAAATGAAAATTCATAATCCAATCAAGCATGAATTTGAGTTGGTGAAGAATCATGACCACATCGAGCATCAGTCGGTGTCGATGAGACATGGATCAAACGATGATTAGTGCTTGGATCGGACTGTCTTGACTTCGAAAGGTTGAAAGGGATGAAGGCTGACCGGCTGAAGCGGAGATGCTGAAGGTCAGGGCAGGAGCGTAGGCGGCAGAAACAGAGGAATCGAAGTCAAGGAGACCTTGAAAAATTATTCCTTCGATGGTTCCTTGCTCTTGACGTTTGGAAAGGACTTGCTGAAACGGATGAATGAATGAATGAATGAACGTCAGAAAATTGAGTGAGAGACCAAGATGAGGAGGAAGGCTTGTCCTTGGACTTGGCTTTCTTGATCTTCCGACAGGTGGAAATCGACAAAACTCGCCACGTGGTGGGTGGAGGAGAGGCCGAAGGCAACAGTGGAGGCGAAGGCCCTTGCAACAAGATGACTTGGCTGGACGAAGGCTGGAGAATCTTGAACGGAGGTGAAGGATATTTGGGTGAAGGGTAGGCTATCGTGGAAGATGGTATCTTCGTAGTTCCCTTGGTTCTTGCCATGGAGCATGGTTACTTGACCGAAGGCCAGACCATCTTGACAGAAGAAAGCTAAAAGCGAGGGCGGATGTGACGGTGAAGGCGCTTGTAACAAGATGACTTTGCAACGAAGGTAGAGAATCTTGAGCGAAGGCAAAGGTCGGGCCGACAGGTGAGGGACATCTGGGTGAAGGGGAGGCTATCGTGGAAGATGGCTCCTTCGGAGTTCCCATGGTTCTTACCATGGGGCATGGTAACTTCACCAAAGGAAGGAGCGTCTTGACCGAAAACGGAAGCCGACGGAGAAGGCGGAAGTAGAGGCGAAGGCCTTTGCATCAAGATGACTTGGCAACAGGCGACCGACGGTGAAGGATAATGGCCCGGAAGCTGCAAGCGGCGACAAAAATGAGCGACAGGCAGAAAGGGGGACTTGGTGGGACGAAGGCTGGAATCTTGAAGGAAGACGAAGGAGAGGCTGTCACGGAAGCCGGTGTCATTGGAGTTTTCTTGGTGCGCAGTGGGGCAAGGTAACTTGACCGAAAGCAGGTAGATCTTGACCGAATGCGGAAGCCTATGGAGAAGGTGAAAGTGGAGGCGAAAGCTCTTGCAACAAGTTGTCTTGGCATGACGAAGGCAGGAGAATCTTGAAGGAAAGCGAAGGAGTGGCTGTCGAGGAAGATGGTGCCTTCGGAGTTCCCTTCATTTTGCTGTAGGGCAAGGTAACTTGACCGGAAACAGGAGGATCTTTACCGAAGCTGAAGGAGAAGGCAGAAGTGGAGGAAAGGCTCTTTCAACAAGATTTGGTGGGACGAAGGCAGGAGAATCTTGAAGGAAAACAAAGGCGAGGCTGTCGAGGAAGATGGTGCCTTCAGAATTCCCTTGGTTTGGCTGTAGCGCAAAATAACTTGACCGAAAGCAGAAGCTGAAGGATAACGCGGAAGTGGAGGCGAAGGCCCTTGCAGCAACATCACTAGGCATGACGAAGACTGGAGAATCTTGAAGTAGGGCAAAAGAGAGGCTGTCGTGGAAGATGGTTCTTTCTGAGTTCCCTTTGTTATCTTTGGGGCAAGGCAAATTGACTGAAGGCAGGTGGATCTTGACCGAAAGTAGAAGTTTAATCAGAGGCCAGAAGTGTACGTGAAGGACCTTGCAACAAGATGACATGGCAGGACAAAGGCTGAAGAATCTTGTCAGAAGGCTAAGACGCTGTCGTGAAAGATCGTTCCTTTCGAGTTCCCTTGAGGAATCGTACCGTGGGGCTTGGTAACTTGACCAAAGGTGGCTGGATCATTACCGAAGCAGGAAGCTGAAGGACGGCGAGGAAAGGAAACGAACGCTTGGCCATACCGGCTGCGATGTAGGGGAAAAGATGGCAGGCCGCCTTGATTGAACGCTTTTGTAGAGGGGCTTGCGCGCATGCGCAGACCGGGTTACGCAGCGGGCCAGCTCTTTTCAACTTAAAAACCTCCAGCGAGAGAAAGCATCGTTGGGAAAGAATGCAGTAAATTTACAGGTGATGGTATTAACGATCGGCATATAGAAACTGCTGGACAAGCAGAGGGCCGGCCTTCCTCCTACAGGAGG
This sequence comes from Lithobius niger, assembly GCA_023313725.1. Taxonomy (NCBI): domain Eukaryota; kingdom Metazoa; phylum Arthropoda; class Chilopoda; order Lithobiomorpha; family Lithobiidae; genus Lithobius; species Lithobius niger. The sequence goes on from JAHWFP010086500.1 coordinate 20,827, forward strand.
CCGTGACACACAGCCAAATTCAAACAACACAGAAGTGCTTGCGACGAAGTAACATGTGAAGGTGGCATGTGCCTGAAGAAGACAGTTGTGCAGCATTTTGCTCCAAGCGTTTCGTACTTCTGGACCCGGTGGCAGAATTTTCTTCAAATGTCTGCAACACTTAATTCGGTACCTACAAATTGTCTGCAAAAACTCACCCTACTGAACTCTCACAGTACGAAAATCTGCCATTTTTTTTGGGGGGGGGGGGGGGGGCGTTGAGGGTGGAGGACTGCTTCTAGATTTTCTTTTGACGTTTTAGGCCTCAAGAGTACTATGACTACTTAAAAAAATGTAAAAAATGTAAAAATTCATAAGTAAAAGTACATTTTTTATTTAGGCTAAGCCTACGTATTATTTTAAAACTTTTTATTCTGGCATTTTGGCTTTTGGTGTTGCATTGTAGGTACTGATTTTGATGCCTGTAGGCCTACAGTACTAATAAATATTTTCAGTGGTAAACAGCTACCACGATATTCGTTATTCATTGTGTTTACTGTAGTTACTGGCATGGCATAAATTAACTGATTTAAAATTTTTAGGGTACTGTAACACCATACATATTTTTTCTCTTATTGTTTCAGGAGGCCCATTTCATACACTAAGCTCTCATATCAGTAGTACCCCCCTATAAATTGTTGGTAGTACCTAGTTACCATCCAAGAACTACTATCGTTGCTCATTTTGGCTGTTGAGTTTTAAAAAGATTCAAAATGTTTCTGATTAAGATTTCACTGAGTTTTTAAAAAATTGAAAAAGTATTAAAAAAAAAAATCCTCACTGTACTGCAAACACACAACTGTGTCCAAGTACCTCGTTGTTGCTTACGACGAAGTTAGGCGGCGCAGCAGGCATCTTATAGATAGATAGGGGGAATGCATCTCATGCACAATAGACAGAGCAAGAAGCAGGAGGAGAGACATACGGTCCGATCTCGACCACGAAACACGCTGGGAACTAAACGATGTAGCAAAGAAATAAAGTAGCGAAGAAATTTAACTCAAAAAGTGGCTAGTTATATAGGCAAATTCAACAACTACAGCCAAACAACAATCCAAACTAAATAGAATGTTTGTTAAAAAGCTGGCATTTCGTAATCTTAATAAGCTCTGTTGTTAGAAAGAGCTTTGATTTGTCTGCAGAGGAGCTATTTTTTTCTGCGACGCACGTCACGCTGATTCTGCCACTGGGATTCTGGAGGAAAGGTTGAGGTTACGTTTAAGAAACCCTCTTAAAACTTTGGCGTTACCATAGTTGGGGATGGAAGATGGAGACTTGGAGGGTGACGTATCTTCATTTAAAACAAAAGGTCGAAGACGTTGGAGCCGTGGTGTTTGGAACAGAAGTGGGAATTGCGACGTGTTGAGCAAGATTGGTAATTGGTTAAGGTGCAAGTGGACAGGCAGTCGTTTCAGTTGGTGGAATCACAGAAATTGATTTCTGAGTTGAAGATTTTCGTTTCTTTACCAATGAAAAAGCTGGAAATTGAGGTGGAGCCATAGATAAAGCAGAGACTGATGGTGCGGGAGGGAGGGGGGGGTTGGATAATTGAGGTTCTATTGGTTACCCTTTTTAGCGGATTGGTTCTATGACCTTCATCATCATTAACAATATTTGTGCAGGCCTGAGAATTTTACATTAATTCATGGATTTTTGCTTTTTCCGCCTATTTTTTTTTAATGCACTGTCTGTAGCAATATGGTTTTTTGTAGTTGACAAAAGTAAAACAGCTTTTTACGTTACGGTGTACCATATACCCGAAGACAACATTTTAGGGTTTCTAACAAACTTTGCACCAATTTCTGCGATTCTCTTAATATTGTTTACCAATTTTGATGTTTAGATAGACCATTTTCGACGGAACCTTTTCATTGGCCGTAATAAAGCCAACTCGATAGATTAAAGCACTGAGAAGTTATTACTAAAAACTAATTTATGTGTTGTTTGATTACACATGGTTTAAAAAGAAAAAGTGTATGGAGTGTGGTAGTTCTACACTTACATTAAAGCAGTTGTTTACAGATCTACGGATATATCCCTGTACAAAAAAAACTTCTTCTGGTTAGTAAGAAGGCTTTAATGAATTAATGCCAATGCTCGCTATTCCTAACCTCACTCAAGACATGGCAAGAACCATACATGCAAAATCTACTGTACTCTAGTTTCTAGGATACCCGATAAAATTGCTGCCATCAGACATACTTTACAAAACGTTGCTAACGTGCACTTCAAAAGCCAGAAATAGGTCCTAAAATAACATAAAAGCTTCCCCAGATTAGGGTTTTCTCGGGTCCCTCCAATAGTACTTTTCTCACTGTATTTGTCTAAAACCTGTTGGCAAAAGGGGGGAACAAAAAAAATTGCTCAGACAATTTTATATTCTGGATACTACACCCTTTGGCAGAATTTGCCTGTATGCAAGAAACTACAACATAGCAATACTGTTAACACCAATACGCATTGAGGAGGCCAGCTGCCTCGACAGCCAGGGTCATGGTTTGTAGTTTAGGCTTTCAACATTTGTTGCCAAGTATGCTATTTTGTGACTGGATCAAGTAAGTTTCCCAGTTTACAGGAAATAACTGATAGTCTACAAAGAAATACCTTGCTAATTCTTTGTAGCTTTTTTGCAGGAGTCTTAATGGAAAAAATAAAATGGCTTTGTTGTGTTATGAAAATGGAAGGAATACTCCAGCCCAGGATAATTCCAGAATAACTTATTTACACCACAATGAAACTGCACATAATTCAAGCAAAATAACATTTATTACACACAAATTCTTGGCTTTCACATTTTCGACATTGTTGAATCAAACATTAGATGGCACATGACAATCCATTTCATCCATACTTTAAACGCAGTCTCACATGATGTTTAGACGGCCAGTTTTTGACCCCCGACAGTAACCGGGCCTCGAGAATCTTACAAGTAGCCCAGTAACCGAACAAGAATTTCCCCAATATTTGGAGAACTGTAACTGCCATTAAAAAAAAAAACAGCGTCTTGTAAGTTTTCCACAACCGTGGCATACAGCCATGGTTTTCTAAAGAGTGCGGACCCATAACGATATCTTGGAGTGGGCCGCAGGGTGATATTTCTGTTTTAATGCAGTTTTATATTAATTCAATAAGTTTTTTCCATCAATGTAGGCAATGTTTCGAAGTGTATTTACTTTGGAGGGGCCCCGCAACCCCCTCGATCCGTCTCTTGGGTCCACTCTTGCCTTCGATGCAGTCATGCTGACGCATAGGCTATAGGATCGGTAACCGGGTGCTAGTAGGTCCAATGCTGGCCATCTTTGTACTTTGTAGCACTACCGAAAGATGGCGTTGGCATCGACTCACGGAAAGTACGACAACAAGTGCTATTACGCAGCCTTTTGATTACATTTGAGGCGGTTTTAGTAGAGTTACGAACATAAATTTGGTGGAGTAATACGTAGTAAATGTATACATCCTTCATTTACTAACTAGTTTTCCCCAATTCCTAAATTTCCCCACTGTAATCTGGTTACTTGGTTACGTAAGATTCACGAACCCTGCCCGACACTTTGACCGATTTTCCAACGGAAAATACTGCTCCGTATTTATGCTAATTTTCGACAGTTTTGAATTAACTTTCACCAGAATTAACTCCTACTGCCTTCTTCAGGCTTACGAATATGTGCTTTTCTTTGGTTCACAACACACAAGTTTTGATTACGCTCTTTCGTACTTGTCGGGTGCACTGGCATGGACCTTCCATTGCTGCTGAAGTAGGCCGTAGAGATCGCTGCGTACGGCACAATGTACTGGATTGCCGGCGTTCTGGCTCTTGGATATTCATGAAACGCTCATTGCATCGTTCATGCGCCTTATTGCCAGCGATTCAAGACAATGTAGATGTTTGTCACTGCCTGAATTGGAGGTCAACAATGGTTGAATGGTTGACTTTTGAGTATATTCAGGCCAGTGCGCCCGACAAGTACGGGAGGCTACAGGAAGAGTTTAATCAAAACTTGTGTGTTGAAATAAAGCTGGATGTGAACTAAAGAAAAAGCACGTATTCGTTAAGCCTGAAGAAAACGGGAGGAGTTAATTCAAAACGGTCGAAAATTAGCATAAATACTGAGCAGTATTTTCGGTTTGAGATTGGGCATTTAAAAAGTATGGATGAATTCGATCGTGTAGTGAACTCTTAGAGACATCGTAGTCGTTTTTGTGAAAAGAATCCATTTAAATCATCAATACTCTGCTGTTGGACACTCATTTTGTTTGGGTAAACTCATGATAAAAATAAACTTTAATCCCATTATAGAAAATGGACATAAGCAGAAAAAGCTAAGCAACGTGTTTTGTCAGTGTGACGGTGTTCCCAAATACGTCAGCTTACAGAGTATTAACCCATCAACTATGTTTAACTTTGTGACAAAATACTTTCATACAAGCTCAGAATCTTTACCTGCATTTTTATCAAAACTCTGCTCTACTGAACCAGTATAAAGATTACATGTGGGTAGTAAATCACAAGGAGGAAAATGTACACAAAATGACAAAAGTCGTTGAATTGCACACAATATTCGAGTGATTTACTCAGTGTCTTTGATCAGTCGAGTACTTCCTCTTTAACGATTTACGTTGTCATTTGATATTGCACATCTCACAAAGCACAATCTGCTTGCATATTTTCACCAAAATTTGAGTCTCATCTGCAGTAGTGTCAACTGTTGGCCTGGAGTTCTTTTTTTGATTTGAAATAATTTTTGCTTTAAAATACATAGGATGGAAAAGAAATATATGAAAGAATAATATTCTCTATTTTATATCTCCATCATTGTCACAAAGAAGAAGACTGACTAGTTGCAGCTCCAATTGGCAAAATCTGTACTCCAATCAAGAGCGTGGTGGATACAATTCGTGAAGTTGACTTCGTTTGTTACTTGATAGCCCTGGGTCAAAGTCTTGCAGAGCAAACAACTGATAGGCGTAGTCTAAAATTGCTCAAGCAGTGGGGCTGTTTGGTCTGAAAATGTGGGGAAAAAAAATAAAAGTTAAGTGGCAGGTAAACTAAAGAAAATTATTTCTATACAATTTAATAAGTAGCACAACAGCAAAAATCATCAGTAAAAAAGTTCAAGTTGTGACTTTTTGGTTGGTTTTGCAAAGCAGGATTGGAGTGGTAGAATTTTCTTTATATGACTGTCCCTTAACATAAAAAAAAACACAGAGAAAATACTTGAAATACGGCATCCTACTCAAAATTTTGAAACACTAAAAATACGTTTTCATTTCTTGAACGTACATGCAAAAACCAGACGTCAGCCGCGAATTATTTGAAAATTGTTTCTGTCGTACCATTGAAACACTAGTGTAATTTGGGATCAGCTTGCCTACATATTGACTACGCTTCTCAATATTTTTTCCCTTACCACAAAACATAATAAGTGCTGAAAATTATTCAGTTAAAATAGCGAGGTAACAATAGCATTACAGTAAGTTTGTTTGCTAAATTCAGTGGTTCAGTGGTATTTTTAAAAAATAGCATAGACCTACTTCCAAAACCTTTTATTCTTAGATCCACACAGGTTGAGAACTCCAGGCAAAACCAAAATAATATACATCTGCTGTTCAATTAAATGATTTTTTTTAACTGTTGATTAAAACGTCTCAACACCGTTTAATAATTAATTCTGGCGTCAACCTCTGGATTCGATGGTATCTTTAGCCAAGTGTTACTTGTAACCGTCTGAAAGACAGACTACCGTCCACAATAACGAGCGTTAGAAAGAAAAAAAAATGTAACCGACTGCACTCAAATCAAAGGAGTAAAAAAAAAGGTGCAAGCCTTGCCTCATATAAATTTTCCCCTTTGTCAAGTTTCAGGTCGAAGGGTAAAAGGGTTGGTGCGAGAAAAAGCCACTGAGCCGAGGGAGAGGGGGGCTCAAGGCACTGTGAGCCCATGGCCCAATGCAGCCCTGGATGGTTGGTTGGTTGATCGATTTGAATACCACCGACAGGCTCATTTTTACTTTGGTCCGGAACAAATAAGCAGGAATAACCCAGACGACTGACGTATCTTGCTGTAGGCTATACCCGGGGAAGTAGCGAGGATGGAGGGAAACAAATAAGCGTTCATTCAATCCCACCCATCAAATGACAGCGTATTTGTTACCCATGCCCTCTTAACCATCACTGAAACAAAGCATGGCAATTCATGTTGGACCTCATCTTAAATAAGTTGACCCAGAGGCTGGCCCCATAGATTGAAAACGGAATCGGAATCGCACACCTCCTGGGTAGAACACCTACTCCGTCGCCTACTGACAGTTTTGAGTCGTAAACTCAATAAGTTGAGACTCCCCATCAACCCTTCCCAATGTTGGTCACCCACCACTCACCATTTGGCGAATGGAAATCAGCAGTTGGCCGCTTGGAATTTAGCCTTACTCGCCAAAATGGCGTCTAGCAATAGAGAATGACACTCTAAGAGCGATATCTTGGGAACTGTACGAGTTAGAGACAAATCGTTTGCGGCATGCTCAAATTTATAGGGACTACGGAACTGCTTTTTCTGCATTAACACTGGGGTTAAAGGGCTACGGAACTGCTTTTTCTGCATTAACACTGGGGTTAAAGAAAATTTTACAATTTCGTAAATGCATAACTTAGATAAACCACGCATCGTGCAAGATATATTTGGTGTGTGGCGAGTTGAAATTGTAAAATGGTAAGTGCTTTTTAAGGTCTACTAACCAAGTGCCGACTGCTACTCGATTGACATTCGAAAGGGTTGCTCCCCATCACATGACCAAGACGAAAGGCGAACTACTGCCAAAAGCAGATAGTGAAGATCAGAGAGGCGTGTCTGTTAGCAACAATGTGAAGTGCGAACACTGACGACCCCCTGCTTACCTGTCCAAATTCTCCCTCAACTCTAGCTCAATCGTCAGCACTTGCTTTCCAAACAAGTGCCAAGCACGACGCAAAGAAACCACCCGCAGCTGGATTGCCATCATAGGTAAAAAAAATACTTCACAAGCACCGTACAAGCATCCCGACAATATCAAATAGAAGTCACCCCACACGCAAATTAAAATCATGGGCATGGCATCCTTTCCCTAGAAACAAGTTAGCATCTCCCAAAAGCTGATCTGGACGCACCGAAAGGTCTGTGTGGAGGAAAACTCGATAGCCGCCGCCAAATTCAAACTCTGCATGTAAACTCGCTCGCAAACCAGCCCATAAGAAATAGTCCTCCATCTCATATTGATGCCAGGGAATAGACAGTCTTGGGTGCCCGAATAAGTGACCCGCCACTTCCAAAGACCACTGTGCCAGCAACACTTCAGCCTTGATGTAGGTGGAAAATTGAATGGGGTTTTTGACACCGTAACCATGCAAGCCACAGAAATTGACTTCCTTCTTCTGGTTACAGGGTTAAAGATCACTCTTAAACAGCATACATTTACTTTCCTCGTACAATATGCCCATTAAGTCCGGAAGTGCAACCTGCAGGAAAACATCTGGACCCATCGGAATCCAATCCCCTGTGGGCTCAAGTTCTCTATAGTTTCAGGTTGTCGACCTCTATAAAAGGGAAAGGAAGGGGTTGCACCGGAAAAAACACAAAAGCAAACGGTCATAAAAACAAAGCATAATCACCCCCACCTGCACACGAAGCAATAGACAATCCCCTGACACCGATCCCAGTCCTAAGTGAAGGACACATGCCGAGCTAAAACTGCCACAGATTCCAGCGCGGTTCAAAGCTTGTCCTAAATGGGCGCAAACGTCCTGCGGAGTGGGTAAACGACACACGATCTGCCCAGAAATGCAGAAAAGGCGGGTGCTGAATATAATACCAACGGAACATGTTGCAGGGGTCGCAGCCAACCTATACAAACCTATAAAAGCCTATATTTTAATTTTGACTCTATATTTTTGCCAAAATAACCTATATTATTAAAAGCTGGTTTCAGAGCAATGTGTTTTTGAATTGCAATCTCATTTACCTTTTAGTTATTAAACGAAATTTTTGTGGAGTGCGAGTCAAGTTCGACCAGGTAAACACATTAGAAGAAATCAACTAAATTTATAAAGCATGGATCAACACCAATAGAGTGAGCGAAGCTAATTGTTGTTGTAATAAACAAGAGTAATATCCTTTTCTGCCCTTTAAGTAAGCTGAATAAAATAAACAGACCAAAAAAAACCTATAAAAGCCTATATATTTGCTGAAAAGTAACCTATATTTTAAAATTTATAACCTATTTTTTAGCCTATATTTTTAAATTGGAGGTCTGCGAGGCCTGATGTTGGTATTCGCTGCAGGACATGGAACACAAATGCCGGCTCGCCGGTGTGTTGATAGAACACAGGACCAAGTGCCTGAACAGAAACCGCCGGAACAGGAACGGTCCAAGACAATTCAGGCAGGCCCGTGTGCACAAAAAAAGCTAGTGGACCACAAGAATCCACATCGGCACGTTAGACTCCAGGAGCAAAGCAGCCTAAAGTCCCATCACAGGCGCCCTGCCGCAGCCGAAAACATCTGCAAAGTAATACAATAAAATGAGGCAAGGTAGCCTGATGGTTAGCACGAATGTATCGTGTGTAAGCGGTGCCAGGTCCGAGCCTGATCTGAGCCACCCCTGGTATTTTAAGGAAGAGATGGGCCCTATGATGCTTAGTGTTCATGTCGAGTGTAGCATGTAGCAGATCCTATGAGCTTCTAATTGGAATTATGTAGCACAATTGTCCCTCTCGCCTTTTCACGCAATGGCTTTGGCCGCCTTTTGACGCCATGGCTTTGGCTGGGAGCGCGCCAAACCCCTAAGTAAACATAGACGCCAAAGGTTGTAACAAATTACAAAAATGATAACATTTGGAATACTACAACTGTGCTATTCCAAATCCCAATGTTGATTGCACAGCCAACATAAGCACTACCATGGGTGATTGTTACTCGTGCTCGACCTTGCAACATCAAAATGGCACGATGATTTCTTGGAAGAATGGTGTGACTTCGATGCAACCAGTGATGATTTGGACTAACATGTTGCCTTGCAAATAAGATTACTTTTCCTTGGAAGCATGACTCTTGTGTAAACTCAGATAAGGTGTAATATGTATATATTGTGCTAGTCAACAGTATGCTAATTGCAAACAAGTGCTAGTCAAGCTAATTGCAAACAGTAAAATAATATTAATAATTATGCAAATTAGTCTTAATTAGCATATACTAATTAGGGGTCATTAATTAATCAATGTACTTAATTAATGATCCAACCATAAAGTACCTTTAGCATTTAACTTATTATAATTTTAGTAGGCTAGGCTTAAGCCCGATTCTGGAGGTTGCAATCCAGGTGAGCTGGTGCTGGGGTTCTCCGACTGATCACCAGAGGGCGACAGCACTAGGTCAAAATCTAACTCATTTCTGGTTCCAAATTCCATCACAGGATGGCAGCAGTCTAAGGCTAACTTCTTTAGTTCTCAAGGTGCTCACTTGAGGGCAGTAATATACAGACATTTTAACTCTTTCACCTGGCTAGCATTTAAACTGAGAACCCATTGTCTGGGGGTTGTTCTCTCCTGGCTGTTCTCTGGAAGTAACACTGCTTATGGTGCTCTCTGGCTGAATTTGGTTGTTCTTGGATGAAAGAAGGACTTGCGTACTTTGTGTGGACTTTGTTTGAATCTCACTTTGGAGTGAAGCTATTTATCTGAAGAGTCATATATCTGGACTTGAGTTAAGTACAATATCTTAGTTGCATACTGTAGGCTACTGTTGTGTTAATTATTGGGTCAGCAGTATAAAAATGTAATACTTGTTATTAATAAGGATTTGTGCCTATTACGTATTATTTATTAATCCATCAATTGAAGTGTTACCCAGTTAAGAGATTGTAGTTGTAGCTTAGGCTACTTGTACTTGTGCTAAATAGTAATTGCTTATCTATTCATTGTTAGAGTTAGCCCAATTTCTGGCCTAGCTACGCTTTGTGAATAAATGTGATAAAAAGAACCCATGAGTCTTTGTCTCACTTAAGCATTACGTTTCAGAGTTATCAACACCAAGGATAACTTTGTTACAATGGAACCAAACCCGAACCCAGATAAACACACGGACTCGGAAAACTCCTGGACCAGGAACTGAAGAGACCGCAAGTCTACTGTACACTCACGCATAAAACCCACCAACAGATAATGCTGGTCAACCATCTCCACCACCTACCGAGCCCAGAAACCTGCCAACTAAACGGCCACCAAACAATTATCTCTTTTTTGCACTCCCCCGCTTCCAGGCTAACGTGGCATACGTAGCAGAGAGGGAGAGTACGACTACTCGTCCACATCACATGACAAGTGGCCTCCATCGCTTTTTTATCTGTGATCAGGCCACACAAGATGGGGGTGACACAAAAGTAGATCAGCTGAATTGAATGACCAGGTACGCATCCAGCAACGCATTAAGACTGGGAGGCAAACTGAAACCAGTGACAATTTCAGTCAAACTTCCCAGCCTGCAAAGACCACCTCTGGCACTCCATATGGGTCACATCATTAAATCAGATTCTGCCCCGGGTCTTTCAACTTTTAGCAGTGGCCACGGACAAATGTGATATGCACACCACACAACTTGTTTACACAAAACAAAATCACAATACTGACACCAGCACCAAGCCAAATGCAGATCTTCCGGAGTCTTAATCCAGGGGACAAGGACATATTCGTAATCCGGCATCAGGTGGCTCCACGAATGCCTCTATGGCAGCTAGGCCTGTGTCGAACAGAACTGTGGAACACGTGTGCACAAAGTGAACATACACTACACCAGGGCAAAACACACAAAAAATCTTTTAAACACCCAGGAAATAAGTAAGGCAGCCATACTCGCTCACTAGACAATATTTTAAAACCAGAACAGACAATTTTTAGGAAGCAAAGGACCACTGTTTTGACAACGAACGAGGCTACATCTAGTAGGTCGACTCTTTTGAGATGGCTGAACCAGTCAGCGAAGGATCATAGCATGAAAACAAGATACAACAATTTGTAGAGAACATAGATACGCAAGTAAACTTCATAAAATGTGCTAGTTTTCAAAGTAAGTAAGTACTTCCATGTTTAAATAAAGCCTGGCAATTGACAGCAAGTCGTCTAAAGCCTACCGGCTCATTTGTGACCTTCGGTCCCCTAATACAGTTGTAGGAAAGAAAGCCATTGATTAAATGGTTGACAAGCGGAAATGTAGGGGATTCAGTCGAGACGAGCAGATTTAGTTCAATCTTGGTAGGCCTATCTAGTCCACGTATATAGGACACATAGTTAGTCAAAACAAGATTTAGTTCATTCTTGGTAGGCCTACTTAGTCCAGGAAGCCTATATAGGATCTACTCCAAAACAAAACTTGTTACAGCTTTTCAGCCGTGCGAAGTCATGGTATCAAACGCCAAGCTAATCCCACGGAGTAATAGTTCGAAGGTTAACATGAAAATTGCTTACCGTGCCAAACTTTCGTGAATTTTGTTCCTGTATCTAATCAGTTAATATTTGGTGCGGATGGTGTCTACGAACAGCTACCGTGGTGCAGTTTTGCACCTTAGGGCAGAATTTTGATTGGTCATGTCATTCCAGAGTTACTGGCCCCCGAATGGTCAATTTCGTTGTTTTACATTGTTTTAAAGGGATGTTCCTCCCAGCGCCATTTTTTCGATCCTCCACATCCAGTACGGCCCCAAAGTTTTATTTACTTACCATTAGTCAATCCCTAGCTAAAAATCCGTTTTAAAATGTGGCGTCTAGAAGATTTTCTGTTGAATATAGGGGAACTCATTATTTACGTTCGTCCCGAGCGTATACGATGCATTGCGCGCTTACAATAACCATGACGTTTCATCTGTATGTGTGCATGTACTAATTTGCTAATAATTACCATGAGATCAAACATCTAAAAGACTAATGCGATGAAAATTAAAATTAATTATTCCAATAGATCATCAAAGCAAAATTATAAGACACTAGTCTAGAAAATCATAAATTGTGATTTTAAAATGCGAGAATCATTCCGGTTTGTGACGACACAATTAATGCGTTCACACTGGCTTGTCTATTAGGCGCAATGCCAAGTGAGATAGTAGCTTCGTTTTTCGTTGTGAGGACCGAAGCTACTGTCTCGGTTGACCTTGACTATGGTAAATGTGTGGATGCGATCGGCGCGTAGCTGTTATAAGGCAGGCGGTATGTTGCTTTAAGCTTTGTTATTAGGCAATGTAAATCAGTAAACGCCAGTATTAAAAGCTTACCGAGCCAAACTTTTGTGAATTTCGTTACCGCATCTCCTCCGTCAATATTTGGTGTGTGATGGTGCGGATGGTGTCTCTGGACAGCTACCGTGGTGCAGTTTGGCACCTTAGGGCAAAATTTCGATTGGTCGTGCCGTTCCGGAGTTACGGGGTCCCAAATGACCAGAAGGCAAGAAGGCAAGGGGGAACAAGGATGCCAAAATGGAAAAAAGCAGTCGTTCACAGTGCCTGTTACAGAAATGCGGTGTCACCACGCTGTCACTGCAGGCAAGAAGGGCTTACAGCGGTAACGGAGATGCGCTGATTGAGTGAGCGACGCAAACGAAAATCGGCGTTTGTTAGCCAGTATGTGCAAAATTATTATTAAAGAAACGTAATTTTGATAAAGCATGGACAATTGGACATTCCCATGAGAGACGGGCTGCAAGATGCCAAACTGGAAATATCAGTTGTTTACAGTCCCCGTTATAGAAATTTGGTGTCACCATGCTGTCACTGTGTGCAAGAAATAAATAGACATAAATCGCTGGAAATAATACTAAGGAAAATTGGAAATTAAGCCAACAGCGAAAATCATACAAGAAGGGGGGGGGGGAATTGAGGCTTAATGGCGCGTCGACAACTTGGTCATTAGCGCCAACCTCAGTCACAGTGCAGTGGTCCGGGCCGCCACCGCACCACACACCACAGAGATGCTACTCAAACCCCCAATCCAAATCCCGTCACACATCTGCACCTCCTGCAAAAACTGAAAAACACCGGACAGGAGGACAGACCCATCGCCCAACCGACGCGCAATGCCACGCGGAAGATGGAACCGACGACGAACACCATCAAGATGGCGACAATCAACAAGCAAGTGCCGGACCGCAAGCGGCCGCCGACACCAAGAACACTCAGGAGGGCCAACCCCCCGCAAAAGGAAACAGTGAGCAAGTC
>JAHWFP010086501.1:0-63935 GCA_023313725.1 Lithobius niger
TCATGCCCCTGCGTGATTAGGAGCATCTTCTCATCAGTATTTTAAGAAAATCACTAGTACCTATTAGAGAAAGAGAAACCAAGACAAAGATTATTATGCACTTGGGTTGTAACGGCTTTTGTGCACAAGTCCGCCCAGTTGCGCTCAGTTGGAACGTATTCGAGCTTAATATCTCCATCTGTTATCTTCTCTCTCACAAAATGGTACACAATTTCAATATGCTTGGACCTCGAGCGCTCTATTTGTGAGCTGGCATGCTGTATAGCGCTCAATGAGTCTGTATGCACTACTGTGGGTGCTTCTCCATCTTCATAGACCCCAATTTCTTTTAAAAGGGCTCTCATCCAGAACGCTTCACGTGACGCAAGGCATAAAGCCCGGTATTCGGACTCCATGGTAGATAACGACACACTCTTCTGTTTTGTCGCCCTCCATAGGACTGGTGTTCCAGCATAATACACCAAAACACCGGAAATAGATTTGCGATCGTCCGCATTCGGGGCATGACTGGCATCAGCAAAAATCTCAAGTCGTGCAGTTCTTGGATGAAAAGTCAGTCTACGATCGATGGTTCCACGAAGATATCTCAGGATTCTCTTCGCAGCCATCCAGTGCATAGGCCCTGGGTTAGCAGAATGAACTGCCACTGCGTTTACAGCGTATGCAATATCTGGACGGGTTGCTAGTGCCACATACGAAAGGCACCCAACCAATTGTCGATATGGAACACACTTCATTTCCTTTTCTTCTTCCATGGTAAGCACTGTGGTCTTGGCTAAATGTTGACCTGGTAGACATGGTGTTGCAACAGGTTTGCAAAATTCCATGTTGAAACGTTTCAGTATGTTTTCTATATAAGTCTTTTGATGGGCATGCAACACACCTTGCGGTTCACGATTAAATTGTATGCCCAAGAGAAAAGTCAGTGGTCCCAAATATTTTATATCTAATTCAGCGTTCAAGATCTTCCGCAACAATAATCTCATTCGCATTGTTTGCGCTGCGGCCAGTAAATCGTCGACGTACACTGTTAGGAACGCTAGTTCATTGTTATCTCTAATCCAAAACACGCATGCGTCCGAAAGGCAACGATGCATGCCCTGCGCGAGCAGAGCTTCTGTAAGTCTTTTATACCAGCATAAACCGGACTGTTTTAGCCCATAGATTGACTTCACGAGCCGGCATACTTTTGATTCTTGTCCAGGAACAATGAAGCCCTCAGGCTGTTGCATAGCAACGTAACAATCGAGTCGGCCTTGAAGGAATGCCGTAGTCACGTCGTATTGGTCGAGATACCAATTGTTCTGCACTGCTACAGCGATTGCTAGACGTATTGTTGACAATCCGGCTGTTGGACTGTAGCTTTCAAAGTAATTTTGTCCGTGAATTTGTGTGTAGCCTTTCGCTACCAGGCGTGCCTTGTACCGATCTATGCCACCTATTGCATTACGTTTTACACAGAATATCCAACGGCACCCAACTATTTGTACTCCTGTTGGCCGTTCTTCCAAACGCCAAGTCTGATTAGCCATATGACTACCATATTCAGCATGTATTGCAGATAACCATTTTTCTGAATCGGGACTTTCTAATGCGTCTTTAAATGTTACTGGTATTTTAGGCTCATCTTTCATTGCTGCTATAGCTGCTATTTCATAATCATCATTTTGGAAGTTAAACATACATGTATTTATAATGGTGTCTTGTGAAACATTTTCTCCATACAAGCTAGACAAAATATGCATAAAAGAACCGTCAGTTGAATTATTTGCTTTTCCTTCTGCAGCAATTAAGGCTCTATCTGGACCATTTATGGTATTATCCACTGGTGGAATTAACGGCTGTGAGCTTGAAGAAACACTTATTTCTCCCCCTGAAACTGACGTTACTTGTGTAGGTATGGCATTTTTTGCTTTAGACCTTGTAAAATGTTCATGCACAATTTCAATATTTTTCACATTTTCACAACTTTTAGGCATTTTTTTACCCATTTTTCTTACTGAGTGGGTTGGCTTCCCCTGCGTCACAGGTGCAGCTCTTATAGCTGACCTAACTAGTAGCTCTCCTTCCGATGGCCTGCGGTCCTGTCCAGCATCTTTAACTTGGATTCGGTCATCTGTTGTAATTTTTGGTTGGTCAACTGCAGGCTCATTTACTGTCTGTACTGGTAACTCTTCCTGCTCAGCTGGTAACGTAGCATCCACTCCACTTTCTGAATTGACTTCGTCCAAAACATCAGTATTTTCCCACATTTTCTCCCACAGTTCGTCGAACTCTTGACCTTCCTGCTGATGTAAATTTGTAAAGTTATACTCCGTTTCTAAAAACGTAACGTTTCTTGACACAATTACTTTTTTATTTTCCAAATCCCAAAGTCTATAACTACGAGAGACTAGATCATAACCAATCATTACACATTTTCTTCCTCTTGGCTGAAGCTTGTTTCTTTTAGGGGACGGGATGTGCACGTAACAAATACAGCCAATTACTCTTAAATGTTTCACAGTTGGTTTGTCTTTACGTCCTAACCATAATTGTAACGGAGTTACGTTTCTATTTGCGTTATTCGTGCAACGATTTCTCAGATAGGTTGCTGTCATTATTAATTCTGCCCACAAATAAGTCGGCAGATTTGCCCCCGTTAGGGTTGCCCTAACTAGGTCCATCAAGGTCCTGTTGGCCCTCTCCGATCGGCCATTTTGCTCGGGGCAGTAAAAATTGGTAGTGGTTTGTCTCACACCCTTCCCTTTAAGAAAAGTGGATACGCTTTCATTTAGGTACTCAGTACCGCAGTCCGATTTTAAGGATTTTAACCTATACCCAGTTTGGTTCTCTGCCATAGTTACAAATTCTTTCAGTTTTTCTGACACTTCGGATTTATATTTTAATATGTAACAAGTCACGAAGCCTGAATAGTCGTCAGTTAGTGTAAGGACGTAGGAATTGCCTCCTAATGACTTTACAGGCATTGCTAACACATCAGTATGGACCAGTTCTAATGGTTCTAGCGCACGTTCATATTTTAGTGCAGGAAATGGCTTTCTCGTAATATTTGCTTGTAGACAGTCATGGCATTGGGGCAATATGTTTCTATTTTTGGACACTGCAAAATCTCTCAATGCTTTTGCTTCACTCATTTTTTGTAACGTTGGTACGGAAATATGCATAAATCGTCTATGCCATAGTTCTAACTTGCTTTGTACAGTTTGCTTTGCCGGTAATATTTTGCTCATTAAGGCAATTTGACCACGAGAGAAAACGTTCCCCTCGCCTTCGTTAGATATCAAGGGAGCAACCAATGGGCTATCAGCATTTAATGGATTTCCTGTCATTATGTATAGGCCATTTTTCATATATGCTTTTGCAATTAAGTCTCTACCTTGGTAAACCATACAACACGTTTCATAGAAAACAACACAGCATCCACTAGCAGTTGCTGATCTAACTGAAAACAAGTTCACCTGCAAGTCTGGGACATAAATGGCATCTTTTAGCACAATCTTATTTTTCCCTGTATCATAGAAAATATTGCCTCTTGAGTGTGGCATAAGTGTTTTATCTTTACTAGCAGATAGGATTGGTGCTCCAGTTATTTTTATACGATTGAATAACCAATTTATATTGCACACCAGATGGTTACTGGCTCCAGAATCCACCACAAATATTTCTTGTAATGTGTTACCTTGTTTGTTGTCCGTAGACGAAAAGAAAGTCCATCGTGCTATACCTGCCATTAAGGCATATACTGCATTTGCCGCTGTTGCAAATAGTCCAGTCGGATTTGGCTTTGGCTGATTACTTGAATTACCACGGTATCCTCCTCTTCGGAAACCTCTACCTCTTCCACGGAAACTTTGATTTCTTCCACGGGAATCTTGACCTCTTCCACGATAACTGTAATCAGAAGATACGGGGGGTGAGGGACACGAACTTTTTTTATGATTTTTTCCACCGCATCTAAAGCAGATAAGCCCTTTTTGACTTGCTGAATTATTCGATTGTACATTTACTGCTAGAGCGGTAGAATTAAGTGACTGTGTTAAACCAATACTTGCTTCATTACGTGAATCCTCAAAGAATAAAAGTTCTTTAACCTTTGCACATGTTATTAGGTTAGCCCCCATAGCTGCAAATCCCATCAACATGACATCACAACTTCGTGGTAAACCTGCCAGTATAGACCATGCCAAGTGAACATCGGTAATTCCTAAGCCACAATCCGCTAACTCGTTTGCACATTCTTCTACTCTACTAATATACGCTGCCATCGTTTCATCAGAGTTTTTAGTTATTGCGTAGAATTTCCTGTGCAAAGCTAAACACCGCAATACGTTGTTTGGTTGGAACGAATCCTTAAGAAATTTCCATAATTGCTTTGGAGTATCAACTGTTTTTGGTATTGTAACACACCCATTTGCAATAAATAGCAACAACGTTCCCATAGCTTTTTGAGAGTTGACTAATTTCTTATTTGCATCTGTTTCTCTACTTTCTCCAGTTACATATGCCCACAATCCCTGGTGCATAAGATAGGCTTTAATCTTTTCTGCCCATTGAATATAATTAGTCCCTTTTAATAAAGGTATAGCTGTCAAACTCGGTATGGAACCAGCCGACGCCATTTTAAAATTCTAAGGATTTCTGACCTTATTTTTACTTTCTTTCTCTATTGTTCTGCATTTTTTTTTTCGTGGCAGTTTAACACGTAAATACCCTGCATATGGGCTGCTATACGAGAATTCTTGATCTCTACATACTTCATTTACTTATCTGAATTGGCTTCTTCCTTTTTCCACTTCGTTAGAATGACGGGAGTCCTCCTGCATTTTAGATTCCGGGCCAAAATTTCCGTCTTCTAATGTCCATGCCTTTTTCCTTTTCCATGTCTTTAGTTGAAATTGGTTTACGATGGCCATCGTTTTTTTTTCAGTGGGCCTCTTCCTTCTCCCTACGACGGTATTTCACGCTCTGCTTACCACATGTTGGATCAGAAAACGTAAAGCGCAGTGGAATATATTCGACGTAAAGATGGATCGTGTAGAGGAGAAATTACCACACTGGCAAAGACTGGTTAAAGTTCATGATTATATTTCACAAATCAAACTAACATGGCGAAGTGGGGATATTTACAAAAACGGTAACCGAAAGGTTTGGAGGATTGGAAAGAAGTGAAGGCTGACAACAGCTCAGCCTTGTTTACAATTTCTAAACAATATAACATCATTAAACGACACTTAAACTATTCTTGCGGGTTGCCTATGTTACATCACTACGGCAACCAGCTAACTTGATGACGTGGATTTATGTCCAAATCATCATGAGGAGTCCAGCATATAAAGGCGTAGACCCCAGGACTCTTCAAAATGGCTCGTGGATGGTACAGAAATCTCCGTTTGTACGTCGGAATCCACAGGGTTATGAGTTTTTTGCACGTCGGAATCCACAGTGTTGTAAATTTTCTGCTTCTTCGCTCTAGACATCTCTCTATTGATCAGAATTCTTGCACACTGCAAATTGTTCAGAGCCATGAGGATGTTTTCGCAATAAATTTTTTCTGTTTCTTCGACCCTCGTGAGTTCTTGGCTCGTGGTTCGCCTCACTTCATTCAGCAATTCTGCACCCAACTCTTCTAAATCAGTATCATCATCATCACTGCTCTCATGTCCACGCTTTTGTGGGAAACGTATGATTGTTGGAGTTTGATCAGAGTCTGTTTTCCAGACCGGATTTCTGCATTCTCTCACGTCTTTGTTGTCTGGAGATGTCTGAAGGTAACCAAAAAAATGTCTAGCAGTCATAAATAATTTTAATTGATTTTTTTCAGTCTTCTATTAAATTTGAACCTACTTTTTGAAGTAAAATGCATACATCCATTTTTAAACTGAATGTCACATACATTTTATTTAAAACTAATTTTTTTTAATGTAATTAATCTAACGAAATGATATAAACAAAAATTAGGCTGACACCAATATTATATCTCTTTTGTCCATGACCAGTCTACGTTTCAGACGTACAAAAGCATTACTCAACAGAATTGACATTATTAGGTTTTTTTTTTAATTCTACCTAAATAAACTTATGCTTCTAAAATGAAGCTTTTCCGCCTTTTTTTTTATACTGACTGTTTCTTATTTTTTTTATTTAAATCAACTTTTAACTGTCTATAATATATTTGACATAACGAAATGACGTGGAACGAAAATTATACTGGTTTAACTTTGCACCTCTAAGTTTGCACAACACTGGTTAACCTTGACACGCTTACATAACAAGACAGTTATGGAGATAAGTTTGATTTCGTTGAATCTTTGTCCCGTTCATACAGTCTGGTTATTTGCATAAAAAAACCAAACCTACACACACTAGTAGTAGTAAACCATGAAACGTCTTGTGTGCAGACAACCTTGACTTTTTTCGCAGTCATGACTTTGGTTATATTATGTAAACACATAAACCACTCGGACCTTACGTGGAAGGTTGTGGTGGAATGACAAAGGTCAACCAATCAAAAAAATGTCCAGGCTAACTAAAACAACATTCCCAGACGGGACACGGTTTGTTTTTCATTTGATTTATTGTAGCTATACTTTGTTCCACATTATGTTTTCAGAAAACTTACTGTATGACGCCACATTTCCTTCCACTGCGAGTGGAAAAAATCCATCAACATCCCATTCCTAAGCTCTAACAGTAACTTTGTTGAGTCTACAAGTGTGATATCCACATGTTTTTGCACTCTTAGTGCAAGAAAACGAATCGTCATCCAGTCAGTTTTCTGAAAACATTATGTGGAACAAACTATAGACACTCTAAATACTGTTTTGGTGTGAAGGACACCATGGTTACTAAGTAATTTATTGATCCTCGTTTGGTTGAACCATCCACAGAAGGTTAGGTAAACTGCATGCTTGGATGTGACTCGTTTTTTTCGTTGGTAACTCACCAACACACCCACACAAATCAGGCTTGGCTTCAAGTGGTCATCATGTGCATACGAAGACGCGTCTGCCCAATCAGACGTGCAGCGAGTCACGTTCCGACATGTTGTTTTAGCCAGCCTCCAGGGTGTAGTTGTGTGCATGCATTAGCCAACCAACTCACGCTTCTGTTTCTTTTGCTAGCTGAAAACAAGGAAATAAATCACATCAGCCGACCAATACAAGGCTGGTTTGTGCGTCACACGTGACCAATTCCTTGGTAAGCAAGTTAATAAATCAGGCAGGTAGGCGTGTTTTGTCGTGTAGCCACGTGCCCAACCAGGATGTGTCTGGCTATAAAAGCGCTTCACCGATTGGCTGGTGGCAAACACACGCCGCCCGTCAACCAATAGAGTCGCCTATAGGAGGTCGGAATCCAACAAAGCAACTGTAAGTTTTAATGTTTAAAAATATTTCTCTTAAAAGTACATTTGTCGCTTTGCAGTGAAACAACTTAAAAAACGTTACCGACAATGTGGAAAGATTCATTGTAACGTGACAATTTTACTTTTAAGTATGGCTTAGAATTCAAGCTTTTTTTTAAATATAGTTTTTGTTTCCGTTTCTTTAGCCAAAACACGAAATCACAACCAATTAAAAGGTAGGAAAATGGATTGCTTTGTACCAGATTTGCCAATAAAGCCTGAGAACTCAATTAGTTTGGGTGACAATTTATTTTGTGTGGTAAACCGGTTTAAAAATTCTTGTTATGCTCACATTAGAGTGTAGGATGCAGGAAAGATTAGATACTTTCCCACTGCACAAGGAGTTACAATAACGACAGACGAATTTGCAGTTTTTCTCCAGAATTGCGAAGCTTTGCAAGCGATTGCTGACACCAGTGAGCGTTCAAAAACCCTCTACTTGGACCGGAATTTTGCCACTTTAGCAGTAGAGAATGATGTAAAATGCATCATTTTTATCCGCGAGGGAGAGAAAACAAAATGCATCTCGTTGTCTCTCGATCAGTTTCAGTCTTTATGTGATTCTGAAGGTGAAATTAATCATTTCAACTGGTCCAATTTTCAATACTGTGTAATCAAATAGGCTTTTTGTGTGTTAAAAAAAGAAAATGGATGTAACAAGGTTAGTAATTTGCACTTCAAATGCTTTTAATGCTGATAATTATCACTTTAAAGAAATAAGTTTATTTAGTCAATCGATACACTTTCATTGGCGAATTGTACTGCCAACTAACTTTCATAACCTGACAAGTAAGGAAAGATTCAACGTTAATTTTTGTACAGAATTCATTCACAGCATTCGGAATGATAATTCACCATGCGAGTATACACTGGATGAAGTAATAAATTGTGTTAAAAAGCTTTATTTACAAATGGCTAAACCCATTTTTGCGGTCAAAGGCGACCATAAGTTAAAGGAATTATTATTAAATTGATGCAACGTTACTGAAGTGATTGATTTAAACAATTTTGGATGTGAAAAGCCGCTGAAAAAAAAGATGAAAAACGTGACGCATATCCGTTTTGTATAATCCATGACCGTAAAAAATGTTCATTCTACAAGGCAGGACAATATTTTTACTGAATGTTGGTAAATTTTTAAGGCATACAGTGTTGTGATTTCGTCAAGGATTTAAGTGCCGTTAGACGTGCATTGCAGACGAAGAAACGCAAGAGTGCCGATCCGTCCAATAGTGTTTGTTATGCTGTGAAGTTTCCATCCGAACATTCCCAGTTTGCAAAAGGAAACCTTTGCAATGTGTTGGTTTTATTCAGTGGTGAATACCAGAGTGTTTCCTCATGCGTCGGACAGAACTCGAAGGAAGTGTGTGCTTTTGTGCATTTTAAAAAGCCAGTTGCGAGTGATGTGATTCGTGGACTACGTATCACAGCACACACAACTCACAATGAAAAATCTCTGGTGATAAAATCATTGAATTCCAAGTGTAAACGTCGCAACTGGTTGATACATCTCATGCAAATGGACAGCGAAGTTCTGGAAGATTTGACTCCCATTGACAAAGCAATTTTACCTTTCAAAAGTTTGCTTCCAGTGTGGCTGGTTTCCCATGATGAGAAACATTTTGACCTCGGCGATCCGTTCTTCGTTCGATTTGCTGCGTACTTTCCTTACATTACAGTATTATTAGCTAATAAGGAATCACATGATTAATTAATATGGTATACCCATTCTTAATTAACATTCTTAATTTTGTGTAACTGAAAACGTAAATAAACAACTTTTATGACATGACAAAACATGTTCTGTGTTTATTTGTTGTTGTTGTTGTTGGGGGGGGGGGCTTCCACCCTTTATAAAGGGTAGATGTGACCAGTGTTTCAACGTTTATAGAAATGGACATTCAACTGAAGCACCCTTCCATCTTTTTAGTAGTTGGATCAACTTCTTCAGGAAAACACACTGGATAAAAAAGTTAATCGAAAATTCGCAAAATATTATAGTTCCTCCTCCCAAAAGAATTGTTTTTTGTTACGCTGAGGAACAACCGATTTATGAAACACTAAAACTAACTTCGCCAGTTCCTATTACCTTTCATTATGGTCTAAATGAAGATTTGTACAATTCAATACAGCCTAATACTTTACTATTGCTCGACGACTTATTACAAAATACATCTCGAGGTTTATTACTAGAATTAGTACATAGCGGCTCGAATCATAGGGGTATAAGCATTGTCATTGTTGCTCATAACTTAAACGACAAACAATTAAGAGCGCTCAGTCTACAGGCGCATTATTTAATATCAATGAAAACTGTACGTGATTATCGGCAGATATTTTTATTAGGAGAGCAATTATCTATTGGAGAGAAAAATTTAGTGAAGGTATATAAATCTGCTACGATCGAGCCCTACTCTTATTTATTTTTGAATTTAAGACAGGAAACACCTAGTATTTTAAAATTTCGATCCAACATTTTCCAAGACCCATCCATACTATTTGTAGAAAATGAAAAATTATAGAGTTAAGGACTTCTTACCAGTCCTGCATCTACTCACTAGTAAAAGGGTTAAACAAGACGTTAAGTGCGCTTTGTTGAATTGCCCCGAGCTAGTTGATGTTTTATCCCTAGCAGCCCTTAATACTTTAAAGAGTCGTGTAAAAATAAGCTCCGACCAGAAGGCTAAACTACGTCATTACAAACGAGAGGTGAAATATTAGCTATAAGCAATCATAACAGAAAGGCCAAACAAAAAGTTATACAGTAGGGTGGGCCTTCCATTCTTAGGTGCATTAATTCCGCCCATTACAGGTGGGCAGATCTGATGGATGTCCATTCGTTAGCTAGATTTAATGATAACATACATTTTTTACTAGTAGCCATAGATAATTTTACTAAGAGAGTTCATTTTAGACCAATGAAGAAAAAAGACGCTGTTACAATGGGTAAAGCTTTCGAATCTATGTTTAAGGAAACGAAACTCCCAGAATATATTTTTTCTGATATGGGTCTTGAGTTCACTTCTAAACACGTCCAGAACATTTTTAAAAAGTACAATGTAAAGCATTTTACTACAAAAAACACTGTAACAAAGGCAGCTGCATCTGAACGAATTTTTTGAACACTAAGACAAAGGCTTCACAAGTACCTACATTCCCACAGTAGTAACCGTTACATAGATATACTTCCAGACATTATCAATACCTACGAATCTTCGTATCATCGATCTATTAAAATGCAACCCAAAGATGTTAACAAAAAAAATGAAAAATTAGTTTATCACAATTTATACGGAAAAGGATTAAAAATAGGAGATTTGGTTAAATTGTCCAAACTTAAAGGTATTATTGAAAAGGGTTATCGTTCAAACTGGACGACCGATGAATTTAAAATCAGTGGGGAAAAAAAACCCAAAAAAATACCTGTGTACTTAGTTGTAGATTTAGAAAATAAACCAATTTTAGGTAGTTTTTATAAACAAGAATTACAAAAAGTAATTAGCAAGCCTGATAGGCTATATAAGGGGGGGAATGAGGCTTAATGGCGCGTCGACAGCTTGGTCATTAGCGCCAACCTCAGTCACAGTGCAGTGGTCCGGGTTGCTACTGCACCACACATTACAGAGATATTATTCAAACCCCTAACCTAAATCTAAGGTTGAAAAGATTCTGAAGCAATGCAAACATGGTGAAAAAATTGAATTTCTCGTTAAATGGCAAGGATACCCGAAGAGTCAAGCCAGTTGGATTAGTGACGTAGTAGATTTGGCAACATGAACGAAGAAATCTGGTTAACGTTGCCTTCAAATAGTAGCATGGCTGTATTTCCAAATTATACTTTACAAAATTATACAACTAAATTGTCGGAACCATTAAATTTACACGAGAATTACGAGATAGGACTGGCTCAGATAACCTTCCCTAACAACTTTAGTCAAGACACGTTAGTTATTTCGCCAGAGGGAAGAGAGGAAGATCAACTGCTTTTACAATTTTATAAAATTAACACAAATAAAAGTATTACCGAAGTGGAGAATAGCGAACGCGAACTGTCAGCTACAGAAAGTGGAAAAAGGTACGATAGTTTAAAACAATTGGTAGATACAATTAACAAGGAGCTAAAAAAATTTAAATCCAAATTGACAGTGGATGATCTTTTCAAAGGTAGTGCCGATCTGCCCGCTACATTATACAATAAAACCTACAAAAAATGCACTGTCGCTAATGATGTTACTCGTCAGTATTACTTACGACTGGTTGTAAACTGGAGACTGGCACAGATATTAGGATTCAAATCAGAACAATTTCTGTGGAAAGCTAAAATAATCGAACATACAGTAATCACTCCAACGCCGGTTAAAGAGATTACCAGCAATTCTATACAGACGTACGTGTACAGCGACATTGTAGCTCCACAGTTGGTAGGTGATAGCAGATCGCAGCTATTACGTATAGTTGACGTAATGAATGATGCTGGTGATCAAACGAACGTAGAGTTTTTTAGAATACATTATCTACCTTTAATACGTCACTCTTTTCAATACGTAGAAATCGATATACGTACTGATGATGGAAGCAGTGTACCGTTCGGTTCATACTCGTGCGTGGTAGCTATCTTACATTTTCGTCCGAAACGTAATTATTAAAAAAGTAATGTGTTTCATGGTTCCTATAAACAGCGCTGTTCGATCATTCTAAGCTATAAATGTTTCATCATGAAGTATTGTTGCAAGTATTCTAACCATTACGTGGGACGGAGCGATGGGGGAAACCCCCATTTTTTATGGGAGAAGAGTACAAGGTGGACATGGGGGGTCTTGGAAATTTTTTTTTCTGCGGTGAGTCGCGTAGCCATGCCATTTTTTCGAATGGCAGTTCCCCATATTAAAAAAATTGGAAAATACTTAGGACGGAAAGCTGTGTCTACGGGTGGGAATATTCTCGGTGACTACCTAGCCGGCCAGGCTGTAAAAGAATCCTCTAAGGAGAGAGTTAAAGAAACTGGTCATGACATTTTGACCGATATTAACGATAAAATACAGCAGACTGGAAGTGGGCGTATAAAAAAGAGAAAGTCTACAACTAATGGAGGTGGACGTATAAAAAAGAGAAAGTCTAAAACTAAGAAAAAGATAAATAAAAGACGAAAAATTCAAAAAACTATTTTAGACTAGTATAAATAGACCTGGGTATGTCTAAAACGACATAACGCTGGACACAGTCTCATCATGGTATTTTTACATCCACAGAGTTGTGAATGTCTTTTATCACCATTAGAATTATTCTCAGTCCCACCTACACAAATCAGTATCGAGCAGAAAAGATACGCGGAATTCCGACCTATCGCAACATTGTCAGCCAATCAAGTTATTGAGTATGTAATTCCAGGATCAGTAGATGAATATGTTAATCTAGCTAATACTCTGGTATACTTGAAAGTTAAAGTAAAGAAAAATGCAACTACTAACCTAATGGATGGTGAGTCAACGAACGTGACACCAAACAGACTTTTATTACACACCCTTTTTAGCCAGATGGATTTGACTATGAATGGAAAATGAACCTCTAGTAGCACAGGTCAATACGGTTATAAAAGTTACATTCAAACTTTATTAATTTACGGTTCCGACGCAAAAAATACGCAACTGACTGCTGCTCTGTGGTTAGACGCCAGCGATAGGTCATCAGCTATCAACTCCAGTCGTGAAATAGAATTAATGTGTCGACTTCATTGTGACATTGCTTTGCAAGACAAACTCGTACTGAATAATGTAGAAATAAAGCTACGTTTCGTTCCAAACAATCTAAAATTTAATTTATACGTAGCTCAAGCGGGTATCGCTGCTGGTGTGACAGCGTCTGTGTTCGAATTTGTGGATACGGCCTTGTTTGTAGAAAAAGTAAAACCTGCATCCAATATTTTGTTAGCGCATGCACGTGCATTGAGTGCTGGTACAGCTAAATATCATTTTAAAAGAACGGATGTTAAGGTACACACCATCGTCAACAATGCCAAATCGGCACAATTCGACAATTTATTCCAAGGTGTTATTCCGAATAGAATCGTCATTGGGATGGTCAGTCACGCTGCCTACAACCGCGATTATAAAGCGGGTTCTATGTTCTGCAAACCTTACAACCTGAACTCGTTAGCGGTGTCCATTGATGGACAAATGATTAATGGGAAACCAATTATTATGGACTTTGCTAACAAAAACTGCGTTGAGGCCTACATTTCAATGTTCGGTGGACTCGGAACATTATTCCACAATCTGGAAACGGAATTTCCTACAAAGAATGGCAAGCTGGACATACTTTATTCTGCTTCGATCTCACACCAGATCAGTCACCGGATGAAAGTTCCCTCGTGTCACTTGTTTGTAACGGTGTTGTGCGCGTTGAATTGAGATTCTCCGAAAATCTGACAGAAAACATCAACTTGATAATTTATTCAGAAACGGACGCTTTGCTGGAAATTGACGAAAGAAGAAATGTTTTGACTGACTTTTGAAAAAATGAATACCTTACAAATTGAAACTAAACTGTCACCAGTGTGTAGAAACTTCATCGGTGTTTACGGTAGCAACCATCTTCCGAGGAAACCAAGAAGAGGCTGGATGGTGATGAATATATCTCCAGATTCACACAGTGGACTTCACTGGATCGTCGTTGGCTGTGGAGAATATTTTGATCCCTTGGGTTTACCACCTGTAAATAAGACTGTTATCGATTATTTGAATAAATGTAAAAAGCAGTGGTGGTTTAATCATTTCCCTTTACAGAAATTTGGAACTATAGTCTGCGTACATTTTTGCATCTATTATATTACTGAGCGATGTAAAGGTTCTAACCTACACATATTGTTAACCGTTTAAGGAAAATGTCTAATCCTGAAAATCTTTTGTATAATTACGTGAATAAAATGTGATTTTTTTCATTCAGCCTATTTATTTCATCGTAGTAAGGGGAGAGACCTATAAATACAGGGTAGAGTGGTTGATCTAATCCCTTCTTTTTATTTCTTGTAGAAATGCCTTTTGTGTGTGACATCTGTGGGAACACTTACGCTCACGCTAAAAGTTTATACCGACATAAAGGAAACACCATCTGGACAATGTTCCGGTAACTTTACCACATCGAAGAAAGAAAAACGCACATTCAATTGCTCTACGTGTAATGTTTTATTTCAATCTTAAGAGGTTTACGAGAGCATAATAACTCTACCCATCGTGCAATACCGCTGCCACCAACATCACCACCTCCACCTCCGTTCATTCTGGAAAAGAGTGCATTCCAAAACGTTTTCCAGCGATATGTCTACGCGCAACAGGAAGATACCATCGACATACAAACTTACTTCGACATGATCAGAACCCATCTTTTAAGACTTTTTGATCATGTGCAACGACGTTACAATCAATTTAAGTTTATGATGTGTCTTCATCTTACTTTGGTTAAAGAAACACCCGTCCAAAAAAAACTATAAATATCTATTTATGCAGTACACCTATTACAGTTTTATCTGTTTTAGATTTTAACAATGCTATCGATACTGCTTTAACAAAAGTTTTGAATAGCTTCGAATCGTATCAGAAAATGGATCAGGATGGGTAATAGTTTCCATCGATAAATGTGATATCCATTTTTGGTCACTATATTCCTCTAGCTGGTGGTTGCAGTTATTGCTTAGATGATTATTTAATTAACAAGCACGCCTTGTTGAACATAGATTGTCATGACAATCGTTGTTTTGTATATTCTGTACTGACTGAATTGCATCGTGTCGACAGAAATAGTCATCCGTCTCATTACAAGCATTATGAAAGGTTCTTTGGAACGTTAAATCGCGATGGAATCAGTTTTCCAACACCACTCACTGAAGTAAATCATTTTGAAAAACAAAATAACATCGCCGTTAGCATTAATGGTTACGAGAACATCCTATCGTAACATTCCTATCAGTTTCTATCTGCCTCTTTGGACACATTAGTTAAAACTGTGATAGAATTTCCTTTAATGCAAACAATTTTTCCTAATACATATAAGCATCCCACTCGTAAATGACAATATCCGTACGAGTATTTTGATTCATTTTCCAAGTTTGACGAACAACAACTTCCACCGAAACAGTCATTCTAGTCTACATTAACAGACAGTGTCATCACGGATGAACAATATACATACACACAGCATGTGTGGAATTTGGATTGTCAAACATTGGGTGATTATCACGATTACTACTTATTAACTGATGCAGTGCTCCTGGGTGACATTTTTCAGGCTTATCGCACCACGTGCTTGAAATATTATGGATTAGACCCTATCCATTACTTTAGTCTTCCGGGTTTGGCGTGGGATGCAGCTTTGAAATTAACCAACGAAAAACTTGAGTTATTAACAGATATCGATATGTACATGATGTTCGAACATGGTGTACGCGGTGGTGTCTCTACAGTATCGAATCGTTACGCAAAAGCTAACAATCCTTACCTGCCAAATTATAACCCTGATACAACTACGTCATACATAGAGTATTTGGATAAAAATAATCTGTATGGTTTTTGCTCGATGCAAGCCTTACCAAATTCAGGTTTTCGTTTGTTAACGGCTATAGAAATAGCTACGCTCGACGTGACAAATATACCTGAAAATGACACTGGATATGTTTTAGAAGTAGATTTGGATTATCCGGAATACTTACACGACAAACATTCTGATTATCCCTTAGCACCAGAAAATGTAACAATAACTTACAAAATATTGTCACCTTACAACAAAGAACTGTATGCACTATTCAAATTACCAAATTCCACTAAAAAATTAGTTTCACACTTTCTTCCCAAAAAAAATTACGTTTGCCACTATAGAAACTTGCAGTTCTATCTCTGGCATGGTTTGATCCACAAGAAAATACACAGAGTTGTGACTTTCAAACAAAAAGCTTGGTTGAAACCATTTATCGCACTGAAAAATGACAACAGGCTACAACTGAATTTGAACGTGATAATTTTAAACTGATGAGCAACAGTATTTATGGAAAGAGTCTGGAGAACGTACGTAAACACGTGTCGATCAAGTTGACAACAACATTAACTAGAACGAGGAAATTGTTAGCCAAACCCTCAGTCACGTACTTCAATCCATTAACAGACAAGTTAGGTTTGTTTAGACTACACAGGTTAAAAGTATTATTAAACAAGCCAGTTCACTTAGGATTTGCTGTGTTAGACCTATCTAAATTATCGATGTTTGAGTTCCATTACGATTCCATCATTCCAATATATGGTGACAATTGTAAGTTATTAACGACCGATACCGATTCGTTCATCTATCACGTATTCACCGATGATTTATATCGGGACATGGCTGAATCACGTCATTTGTTTGACACGAGCAATTACCCAACTAATAATTTTTTTATTTTCCAATAAAAATAAAAAAGTTCCTGGAAAAATGAAAGATGAAACTGCATCCGTACCCATTTCTAGGTTTGTTGGATTGAAATCAAAAATGCATATGATAGAGTATGATAGTACAATAAAAAAGGTCGGAAAAGGGATAAAGAAATCTTTACGGAATCACGTAACTAGTGATGATTACGTACTTTGTTTACAGTAACGACAACGCTTTTCCTATTCAATGACAAACATTAGAAGTTACGATCACTTGTTATTTACCATTGAACAAATAAAACTTTGTTTAACAGCTTACGATGCCAAGAGGTGGATCTTACCTTGTGGCATTGCTACAGTTCCTTATGGTCATTACAACACATTATAAATAAGGTCATATCAGCCGATAGTGTTGTTATTCAATTACAAGTGCTCGAACAATGAGGAGTGGTTTGATGTACAGCACTGATTCCACGAATCTGTTCACTACTACGTAACGAGAAAAGACTTTTGCCGATAATTGGTCTATGGATGGTAAACAATCAGCGCACAACATGGCCAGAGCAGGATTTTTTCGTGCAACACGAGATAACAATGACTGTGTTCTTTGTTCCTACTGCGATTGGAAATTTTTTTCGTGGAGTATAACTGATCTGCCTTCAATGTATCACAAGACAATAAATTCAAACTGTCCCTTCATAAGACGCTATCCGCGTGGAATGAATGCCTTATCTGAACTAGCAAACATTTTCTTTGAAACTGCGCTCTATGGTAGTGGATGTAGGCGTGGATTCGATTGTAACAATCAACTTAGTGATCGTTTTTTCAAAGAAGCATTGAAACATTTGTAGATATTGTAAATAAAAATTAATTGTAATTGTATTTACTTTCATGTGTTTGTCGTTTATTGCTTTTATTTACTATATTACATAATATATATTAACAAAATGTTAATTCATTCAGTTTATTCTTACATAGTTGGAAAAAATTAACATTAAAAAATTAAAAAGATGTGTCAGAGGTGAGATTCGGACTAACGCCCTCATTTGAGGATCAGATCATTTGAGAATCAGAACTTGTATCTGATGCCTTAGACCACTCGGCCACTCTGACACAACCTACATATTGTTGAAAACTGAAAGATAACCATATAGGAATAAGGTTACTTTTTTTGGTGACCGTGACCTTCGACCTCACGTACGTGACACGAATGCGCAAGTTCATGCCGGTGCGTCCGCAATATGGCAATTTTCTAACTACTGAGTGGTGTACTATATTTTTTTTTATCTTTACGACTGGTGTAAGCTTAAAGAGACACATAAAATGTTCTAAACTGAAACAGAGTACTAATACAATACGTGAGGTCTTACAAACCCCTGAAAAGTTGGCGGAAAGTTTTAATTACAAAAGTGGGGGCAGGAATATTGGTTGGGCTTACAACGGAGTGAGTGCTCGATATAAGTTCACAAGTTGTAGTCAACTTTTTATTTCAAATTTGGGACAATTAGTAGCTGGAAACAGACAAAATAAATATACAAACGAAGCAACATGTTTAGTATACTGTCAAAGCCAAAAGGAGTGGTCTAGCAGATGACTTTAAAAAAAAATAGAGGTACCATGGGTAAAGGTATTACTGAGACGATTGACGATTCTTAGTCATCACAAATTTCATTTTTGTCTGAAAAAAAGAACAAATAAAAGTTAGTAAAAAGTCAATAACATCGAACAAATAAGCATTACAAATAAATGCACAAAATAAAAAAAAAATCAAGACAAATCGTACACGTAGACTCAAACTTTGATTCATAAGTAAATCATAAAACTTAATGTTTTACCAAACCAATAAAAAATAATAAAAGAGAGAAAAAACATTTCGAATGAATAGCTTCGTTGGTCGGTGTAGGTCGAACAGGCGGTAGGCTCTATTTCATAGCCTCAAGTATGGAGACTACGTGTCATAAACCGTAAAGTCTTATATGCCGTGGTTGACTGACTCGTTACCTATGTGGTCGAAGGTAGATCCACGGATGTAAGCCTTCAATTGATGGCAAGGGTGTTATGATTAGACCCTCGCTCGGTGTTTCGAGCCATCACTAACTTAACTCGCATGCTTCACGTAATTAAGAGATTTCTTGCCTTGGCTAACTCTTGCTTTATTCTCAGCATATAGAATGGTTGCAACTGATGGCGCAAACCTCTCAATCGTTATGATTACAACAATGCTTTGACGGTCGCTAATGATCATAACAAGGATGGTGTTACAGGTGACCAGCCTAATGAGTATCATTACATACACCCCTCCTCTGGGCATTTGTAAAATGAAAACAATTACAAGTCGTTATTATCTTTCTGAAACTCGTGACAATTCGTCATGCGGCATGCTATATTCTACACACAATAGGCTATACATAATGGTCCTCATACAATGTGCTACAACCAAAGGTTTCCTATGTTTACTTTTAAGTTATTAGTCCAACACATCGAGATGTAAAGTAGAAAGTGCTTATGTTGTCCTACGTGGTTAAATTGTACGCATTGTTCCTCTAATCCTTCTAATATTATACCTATCTACTTTGCTTTACAGGAACTTATCAGTTGATCAAATCAGCGAAACTACGCAAGAAACTGTTAATACGAAAACCATTCAGTTTAAAATTCATGTTACAATCCATGTAATCATCCTATGGTTAAATCAAATTGCTCACTTGACACTGCCATAGCCGTCTCATTCTCAGTACCTGTCAAGCTTACCCATTTTCTCTTTACAAACTCAAACCTCTTAAAAAGCGCCAGAGTACATCATTTAGTTCCACGAAATAACGACAAGCAGACTTCCACAATGCTTTTCACCTATCGCACGAAATTTCAGTAATTGTAGTCTCCCAAACGTTAGTCCCGAACCCAAATGACAATTCATTATCGTTATGTAGTCTATATTAAGTTGCAGCAAGACTTCAACAATCATACCCTTTGAAATTCTGCTCTTCGCTGTCCTGTCTACAAATAGTGTGTGAGTGTACAACATTAAACATTAATCATCAAGTACAATTAATCACTAATATAACCTTGATTTTCTAATAACTCGAAAATTGCAGTCCCAAATTGCTGAAACATGCGTAGTTGCTTAATCGCAACTCAAAACTCAAAAGCTGTGAAAATGCTAATTTTGATTCTTCTAACGATTCTACTACTGATTCCACTACTGACTCACCCATTCCGGTTATGCAGCTTAGTCTGCAGTGAAGTAGTTGCTGCCTGATTCTCTGTGGCCTCCCAGGTGTCGTAGGCACTGCCTCATCGTCACTTTCACCTATGCTACGACGGAAAGTTTATCAATAGCATCGGTATCCTGAGCAATGGAAAGTTTATTGTCAGAAGCACTGATTTGCACCATTCTCCTGAACGACGGAAAGTCTATTGCCAGAAGCACTGTCGTGATCACTTGTCTCCTCAACAACGGAAAGTTTATTATTAGAAGCACTTACATGTTCACAACTGTACTCTTCATCAGCTTGTGTTGCGGAGCCGTGAGCCATGATCGGTGCCCAATCTTTGTGTAGTAGTGTCATGTTAAACGCGTGCATTTATGCACAGGGGATCTCTGGATGATATAAGTTGCGGGACACGCAGATGAACTGTGTTTTCCTGTCTACCAGTCCCATGAAGTCAGGATGAACGTCTACTGATCTTCCTGCAAATGGTCCAAACGGTCCCTTCACTGTTCCTGGTGCCTGAAGTCGTCTCAGTTTCGAGCATGCCGTCTTCACGATAGAAGGTAGCGGGTAGTAAGAGATGTGTGATAGTTTTGGTATCTTTTGACATAGGTACTTCCTGTTGCCTTGTCGTTCATCTCCTGGATCATTTGAGGGTAGTTGACTGCTGCTTTTGCGTCAGACGCGGTGTGCAGCCATTCTCTTCTAACAATCTTCGAGAGTGTCCTTGAGAAGTCCATGAGCACCTCTTTATCTGCACCGTCCAACTTCTCAGCTTTGTTCTCAAGAGTAATTGGGTCATAGTAGGGTTCAATGTCTACCACATTTACTGTACGTCTGTCAATCAGATCATTGATGTTCTGCACTTTGTAATTCACTGGTCTCTTGTACAGAACTATTCTGTATGGTGCCAGAAATAATGGTGCCAGCTACCTCATAATTCCCTTCTCGGCATTGGACAGTACGTGTGCTATTATTTTCACGAGTTTGTTAAGAGCGAAGTGACAATCTCTCCTTCTCCTGTCATAGTTGATCTTGCTTGTCCTGGCGGCTTCCGCTAGATGTGCACATGCAATGTCTCTGGGTCTTCCAGATGTCGCTGCTGATCTTCCATGTAGTCGTCAAGTGACTGACGCTGCAGCTGTTACGTAGGCAGACCAGATTTGCTTCACTCCATGGATCATGACCATAGACCAAAAATGAGGTGTAATCCTCGCACTCGCGTGCAGAGTAGTCCTCATGGCGACTTCTAAGTTTGGAAGTCGAGGCCCCAGGCATTGTGTTTCTGGTTGACGAAGGCACAAAGAAAATTCTTTAAAGTTCTGCTCACTTGTTCAGTCGTATTTGTTGCACGTGATAGGCACAAATATGTCGCAGTTGTATGCCCATCTTGTCAGCTTGTGCTGCAATCAGCTTCAAAATGAAGGCAGGCCCATTGTTGGAAATAAAAATCGTACAACTTTTTTGAGGAGATGAGTTGCTGCTGCTTTGGCTGTCGTGCACCAAGTTGGAATGAACCATACCCATTTTGTGAAGTAATCCACGATACTTATGATATTGCGATTGCCTTGAGCGGTTGCTGGGCGAGGCCCAACGAAGTCGATTCCTAGAAGAGACATTGAAGCAGTCGGGATAACTGGAACCATCAAACTTTCTTCCGCTGTTGTGCCGGTTTGTGATCTCACTGTGGTGACATGACTTCACATACTTTTTCATGTCCCGAATAATTCCTGGCCAGTAGGCTACTGTCCTTAATCTTCCTAATGTCTTGCTGACTCCAAGATGTCCTCCTGAAGGCAGATCATGTTCGTCGGCGAGAAAAGTGTGCCGCAGCTGACTTGGAACGTATACTCACAGCTGATCGAACTTGCCTCATCTGTTTTTCGCTGCTCTGTCCAAATAGTAGACTAAACCGTCGTGTAATTGATAGAAGCGGTTGAAACGATCCAGCTGCTTCAGGGCGATCTCCCCCTTGAAGGTTCTTGGTGCTGTCAGAAACTGATGAAAGTTGCGGACGTCCTTGGGGATGTCCTCATCGGCTTTCTGATGTTCACGCAGCTGGTCTTTGCTGTCAATGTTCAATCTGGGTTGCATCCTGATGGTGAAGACTGGTTGCGGTGCCCTAGATAATGCATTGGCTACTACGTTTGACTTTCGCGATCTATGTTGCAAATCATAGTCGTACATTGTAGCTTGAGAGCCCATCTAGCTGTTCTGGCGGTGTTCTTCGTGTTGCTCAATGCCGACTTCAACGCCTCACAGTCCGTTAGCAGCATGAACTTTGTTCCTTTGATGAAGTGTCTCCACCTGTCGGTAGCAGCTACTGCAGCAAGTGCTTCTTTTTTAAAAGTCGTGTGCCTGGACTCTCTCTCGGTGAGTGTCTGCTGTGAAATTCAATGACTCTCGGTGTTCCGTCCTGTGTTGCATCAAAATTGCACCAATTCCTTCGTCGGAAGCATTCGTTTCAATCCGGAATGGTTTGGAGTAGTCAGGCAATTGAAGACAATCTGTAGAAGTGAGATTGATCCTGCACTTGATCTCTTTGAAGGCAGTTTGGCAGACAGAAGTCCAAGTGATGCGCTCTGATGACTTGAGAAGTCTGGTGAGGGGCTGTACAGTGTACACTATTACAGCAGTTTTGCACAAACTTTTGGAAATAGTTGGCAAGTCCCAAAAAAAAATTGAAGGGCTTTGACATGTCTTGGTCGTGGTGCAAGCCGCAGTGAGCTGTTCCTTGAGGCTGATGCTGTTGCCACTGATGTTTACCCCAAGCATGTTCATGACTGGAAGACAAAAGTTTTACTTTACTCTTTTTAAGGTGAACCCATGCTGGCAAAGCCCATTGTACACTTTCTGGATAACTAAGAGATGATCTTCCCATTTAGCTGTCGCTAGTATTATGTCATCCACATATAGTACAAAAACTGTGCCTATGAGGTCCCCTAGGGCTAGTGTCAACATTCGCTGGAACTCGGCGGTGCTGTTCTTGAACCCAAATGGTTGTGCTTTCCATCTAGTGTTGAGACGTAGTTCTTCCCGGCAAGAAATTCAAGCATTTCTTCCATTCTTGGAGACTGACAGCGGTTGGTGAGAAACTGCTCGTTCAAAATTCTATAGTCAAGGATCGGACAAAAAGAGCCATCTTTTTTTCTCTTCATGAAGAAAAGTGATATCCCCATTCACTGACGGATACCTCAATCTTGTTTTCTGTTTTGACTTCGGATCAGTTCAACCTTACATTAAGCATAAAACTAGTTGGTATTTATTTTCTAATGTTGTTAGTTGATGGGTCTGACGGATTTTGTTATTTTCGAATAACAATGTAACTTATATTTAGTATGGAGGAGTTCCTCAAGCCAGATATATGCCGTGACAGCAGGTCATTTGGCTGTTTTCTTTACATTTTTGGTTGCCAGGTTTTATTAAAGCTTTACACTTGAGTATTTTCGGCCATGATTCTTGTTTAGGTATCAGTTGTTGTGGCAAGTGATTTTACAGTTGTTGGTTTTATACATTTTTTATTTTCTAGTCGAATAATTTCATTTAATGCAAACTAAACATAACTAATTACTCGCAAAAAGGAGCCAAGTATCAATTCTACACATTTCAGATAAATAATACTCATGTTGGTTGTTTGTTGACTGTTTGTTTATCGGTATGGTACATTTTCTTTAGCAATAACAATTTAAATTACTAGTTAGTTTGGAGGAGTTACGCTACGCCGATATGTAGCATTACAGTACGTCATTTCCGGTAAACTGACCAGCGCTTAACATGCACCTGCAAATACACGAGGTACGTGACCGACACAATGCTTTTAACAATACCGAACAATACTTTTACGGTTACGAACAATACTTTAACAATCCATGGTCCCCCAGCGCGCCAGTTAGCTCACTAACCGAAGGACCCTCCATTTCCAAACCACCAAAGGTATGTAGAATTAATGTCGCCCAATGCTCACAGCAACTTTCATTCCAAAAGGTCTTCCGAGTCGTTAACAATTGGCTTCTTAAGGTCTATGGAAATTAACATGACTTCCGGGCCACTAGTATCCACGATCTTTCGTAGCAATTTTTTCCTAGAAAGAGCCGTCCGATGAACCATAACCGTTGCCCTACATTATAGGGACGTAATGCCCGATTGCGCAACAGATTTGCAGCCGTTTTTGTTGCATGCTAGTATTTTATCCAGCTACTCATTGTAGTCTATAAAACTTTTGCTTCAGATAAAGACACATGCTTACGCTTGCCGCCTTCATGAAACAACAACAATGAAACAACAACGTGGCGGTGACACACTAGCGCATGTCTTGATAAAAGATTAAATGGATAAAATTATTATTTTTTAATGTAAGTTAGTTTTGTGTGTCTATAAGAAAACTTAACCAGCTACGGACTCTACGAAAAAAGTGAAAAACCAGTGCATACTGCACAATGAAACGAGTCAATCTTTCGGATTACACAATTTTGTTTCTGACAATGTATACATTAAGCTTTATCTAGGCCCACAATTATCTACCTGCTTTGGTTTTGCTTCTTTTTTGCTGCAAAGAGGAATGAACCGCAGGTAGAGACGTTCATGGAAACCCCGCTGAAGACAGAAAAACATTTCCTATTCAGAGCATTTACGTATATACTGGCAATATACAACTGCAGTACATGTGTGATTCATATGATCAGTTATTACGAACTGTTCCCGTTCACAGTGAAATTACAGAAGTATCTACCGATGAGTTTAACAGGTTGCATTATCGTCCTGTACAATTGGATTCTTTCAGTTCACTGAAATTTATTTGGCAAATAACGGGGCCTGGCGCGTATAATTTGGGCACTACATAAGAGTGGCCTGTATTTACATTTGCGCCGCAAGCGGTAATAGAGTGTAAGTACCACTCCCACTCCCTTCCCTCCGTCACTCTATTCAAGATTATGGAAGTGTGTCGTTGCACAGTTTATTATAAAAACAGAGTCGGTTGTGGAACCCCCAAGTAAGTTCTCATTTCCCTTGTTCGCCAAATAGAAGGCAAAATTCGGAATCCAGCAGTAGTCCATTCTACCAACAACGAGAATTTAACGATACACTTTGAAAGAACGTTACACGTGGAGCATTGTCACTAAAGTTTTTTTTTGCGGTCTGACGGGCGCTATTGTTATTTACCTTGTTCGATGAAGTGGCCCTTCAGAATCGTCCATCAATGCCAACAATAGAGCTGTTGCAGTTGTTAAGAAGGTAAAGCTGGAGTTTTAGAACGCAAATGCAATACTGTTCGAATCTTCAAAGTATCATAATGCTTTATAAAGATTGTTGTATTGTAAGAATTCTAAAACTGTACAAAGTAAGTGTGCATAACAAATAAACAGAATAACTTTGCACCCATTTTTGAGAAATGTTGTAGCCATGCGAATACGGGTTTATATCACACCAGTTTAACAATGACCGGGGTGAAAGTAGGGTAAGATGTCTTGCTAACAATTACTTCAAATTTTAACCCACTTTCGTTGCACTTGGCATATCATCACTATCGTCCAGACCAAGCCTGGCCTGGCCTGGCCTAATAAGGGTGTGCTAGATTGTAAAAGGTTCTGTCTTCAAAAGTAAAATGTAGCATTCGTGTAGCAGCTAAAAGCTTATCTGAAACCAAAAAAACTTTAGCATACCAAGACAGTTGTTGCATACGTGAATACCTCGTAAAAATGTGTTACATCTGAAATGGATAGAATTAATTTTAATGCATCTTAAACCACTTCACAATGTGCCCTTTTTTTGTCATAGTTCAGGACAAATAATTATTAATCATTTTAGTATGAGCTGCTTCAAGCAGATGAACTGCAAATTCAACTTTTTAGTGCGTGCTTCCATTATAGTGAATATTTGCTTTTCTATGTAACATTGTTTCTACGTGAGTTAGTCAAACACAGCTAAATATTGCAACTGCGATTTTGTAGGAAGCCCAAAAAATGAGACCATTAAGTCCTGGAAAGTCAAACATCCATAGTTCTTAGATACAGGAATATTTTATTATGCATGTGTCTTTTGTATGTTTCAGGTCGTAATTCGCTGCTGGTAGTATTCACTGGATTCTTCACATATTTTTTGATATCTCAAGATTTAGAAGTTTTCTCGTTAACCAATGACATAGACCAAGCTCTTCCACCCTTTCAATTACCCCAGTTTCATATAGAAAGAGACAATTACACGGAACCTTTCATTGACGTGTGTAAGGTAAAACGTTTTTTGTTTGCAATTTTGTTATAGAATTTTACTGATATTTACTGTTGGGGGCCAGGAAGTGAAACTGCCCCTTCAAACAATGTTGAAGAGGGTGCAACGTACCGCAGATCTTTTCTTAATACTTATTTTTTCCCTTTTTAAAAAACAGATTTGGATTTGTATGACATTAAAACTGCTTAATACAAGCACCAACGCCACAACAAACGGATTTGCATTGTCATTTGCTTTCTTTTACTTTAGCAGGCCTAATCTGTTCTTGCTAAAAGAGAGTATCCTAAGCAGTGTTAAGGGAATGCTTGTGAGGGCGCAGGGTCCTCCAGGCCCCAATGCACAGCGATCGTGCACCACCTGTTGACACAAGAGAGGATAGTCTGTTATAGAGTAGGAGGCAACATGTCCACCAAACTTGTACACTGTTCGTGCCTCTTTGAAAGTACCTTTCGAGTGATCGCAGTCTCCAGAGCAGTGCTTGAAGGGGAGGATCGGTCAGAGGGCAGAACAGCTCACCTTGACAAGAGTTGATGTTTAAACAGAAAATGATGACCAAACTTTGAGAAACGAAAATGAAAAAAAGTCTGTGGTAACAAAGACCGAGTGAAGTATCCTTGGCTTCGCATTACGTTCACTAGATAAAAAAAAGAGATCAAACCTGTTAAAGAGTTTTGGAGGGGTCTCTCAGCTATCTACCAACCATGTACAATACACACAAAATCATTTTATTACGAATTTCAAGCGTTACAGGAATTAAGACTGGGGAAATCCCAAATGTACAATGATAAGTGACGAACTAACTAAGCAAAATGAAATTAGTCATCTACTATTGAAAAGCATGCCAGATTACACAAGCTGCATTCCAGCGCATGTGGCAAGATTTTTATGCATCGCCACATTTTTTCATAGGAGCATCCATAATGAGATTCTGGCTATGACCATGGAGCTCCTATATGGCATTTAGTTTCTTCCACGATGTGGTGAACCAATTTAGAGGTTTGGGGGAGTAGGCGACAGTCCCTTAAGGGCAGAGTGTGGTTACGGTATTCGGGCCTCTACTAATGATATTAAAACCTAACCCTCCCAGGAATTGCCCTCGAGGTCTGTTGATCGGCCGAGCATCCGTGAAGATGGAATTGGTAGGCCGTGCTTAACTATATCTAGCAATGATACGAAATTGACACATCAACTTGAAATTACGGTCCCAATAGTTTGATTTTCTGTTTAAAGTAGCAAAAAGGAAGGGGAAACATTTGCGTCATCCATCACGTAAGGGGAGTTTAACTTTTTGTGACAATAGTCGGGTTCTACACTGTCCCTACGATCCTGCATACGAGCTTAGGTACTTAAAGAATACTTAACTATGAACCACATTTACGGATTCTTGCATGATGTGTCGCCAGCATATAATCGCCATACGAGATTGCATCTGCAAGTCGATTGATGCCCACTGGACGATAAAATTGGGTCGGTAAAAATTAGGCCTACACAATGACGGCCTTTTTTATGCCAAGGGGAAAAAATGGCTTCATTCCTCATTAACAACTGGTGAAAACAACATAAAAAATACTTAGTTAAACTAAACTAATCCCACAACGAGCAACAGGCGACAGCCAGCAGCTACAACAATGAAAGGATGGATAAGGATAAGGGGTAACAATACAAAAACGAGGAGAAAATACCCCTCAGACTTAGCTGACAACAGAGCCGTCGTTACAGTCACCTTGCCAAGGAACATTATTTACAAACTCATTGTTACAAGAACTTACACATCCAGCTCACACTAGTACTCTCCCGTCTAGTCCGAGTCAGAACTTGGCTGGTAAAATACCCAAACGACATAAAATGTTCAGGACTACATTTACAAGCGGGAGTGTGCGAGACGATGCGGGGCTTGCTTGCACCATCCCACAGCACATGCACACAAACAGGGTGATCAGGTTGCCTAACCGGAATATTTGCATGTACCAAGAAAATCGACGCCATCTTGGATTTCATGAAATCTCCTAGTACATTTTCCGATACTAAACATAATGAACACAAGAATTCATGTGCGAGATACTAATAAATCAATCAGTTGTAGTGTCAGCCATGATGAACAAACCGTTCATCATTTAGAACGAGTGCAAATGCATGCTAAATCAAATTCGTCGGCAACATGACCACGCCTATATGAAACTCGCCAATCGATGCATTGCGCGTACAATTCAAGCTGCTGGATGAAGCACTGAGCGCAACGACCAGCAACCACCACCAATCATAAACAAAGGGCACTTTCATTAACTCATTGAACAACTCAGTGCTGCAGTCCCACCTCATTAAAGTAGTTCATAAACGCTTGGTGAATTTTCGGATACTTGTCACCGCTGAAGCATTATCCTATATCGACTGCAAGAGCCGGTTTTTCTGATGAATCCATAGGGTAAATATGGCAGAGCCCGGTAGTGTACCGCTGGGATTATTTACATAAAACTGATTGTCATTACACAGTGTCCCCAATAAGCTAGAAATTAACAGGTCATTCAACCATAAGCTATAAACGTACCTATCAGCCAGTATTTAATGTAAACCTGCTTAGGAATTCTCATGGAAACGCAAGGGTGATTGATGAGCAAATAATGGTGAGCAAAAACACTTCTTTCCTGACACTGGCCTCCATTTTATTCGTTGATTATTCCAGCGAGTCCATTCATAAAAGAATTACGCATGACGTCACTTTTGGTGGAAGCGGCCGGTTTTGGGTTGGTGAGTTGTTTGGTGAGTTTATGAAAAGGCCCAAATATGTTTTACACTAGCTAAATCAAATGCAATTACGTTTGAATGCTTTAGCAGAGGAAAATAGATTATTAAAATTGCAAGTAGACAGGATTAACTGCAGAGAATCAAGGATGGGCGGAAAAATTTAAGAATTTACCGGTGAGTGACAGAAATGAAACCAGTCTAGATACGACCACCTAGATAGCGCTTTTCAGGGTTTTTACAAACGTTTTTAGAAATTTTTTAGCATCCTGTGCCTTGCATACAGCATGATTTTTCAGTGTTTTTAATTTTGTTTGTTGTACGATGCTTTTCAGCTGATTTAATTTGCACTTGAAAACGGGGTGCATGGTATCCCCCGAAACGTTGTGCCTTTATTGCTTCTCTGTGCACATTTTTGGGCTTTTTATTGACTTTACCTAGATAACGCCACTTACGCCCAGCAAGCAAACAACTTGGCACCACCTCCGTAGTGGATACGTGAAAACGAACGCAATTTCACAGGTGAAAATGCAGAAATGACCCATATGAATCGGTAGATACAACTTTTGGTATTATGAACCAAAAAAAAAAGAGAAAGTGAAGATGAAGCAAATTTGAGACACCATCATGGATTTCTCAGCTAGAAAGTGCTGTACAGCTTGATACATGAGAATTCAACCATTACAACAAACAGCATACCAATTTAGCAAACTGGTTGCAACATACAACCACCCAACTAAGTGGTAAAACCATCACTAATCAAGACTTGCAGAAATTACTACAAAACTGTTTTCATGGAAAGTACAAACATTGATGGAGCTCACAACAATTAACACCACAAACTTGGGAGGAAGCAAAGAGAGCAAAAGCAGGCTTTCAAGAAAACTGTATCAGGCCTTGAAAGACTGGTGAAAATAAATAGTACCAGACAGCAATTCCTGGAACCATCAGTAGAACTTGTAATGAAGATGCTGCACCAACTAAACAAATTGCAAATCAGGATTCCAAAGCAAGAACAGGCCAATAATGTTGTACCAGGACCTAATTATTGGGGAAGTGGCTGAAAAATACAAGATACAGCAGGACCTCATGAAAGTCTTTTCATCGAAGATCTCCTGTTGACCATCTAGGACCAAACTACATTAGAGTCCCGGAACGCCAAGTGGATCAAAGAATCAATGGAAGGCAGGAAAACAACACCAGCCACACTCGACCTGCACTGATGCAGCATCAGCACAACATCCAAGTGCCTGTACTGATGGGCATGCCTACATATGCTCAAAAGCCTACGCAACAACAGCATCGAGCACCAGCTACGAGTTCAGCACAAGAACAGCGAACCACAGTGAACACATTCAGTCCATCTCACCACCAGGGACATTCGACCAAACCAACGGGGAAGCATGATGGACTACACCTAAAGAAAGGTCATCAGCTCCCAACCCGAACCACCAGATAAAATGCCTCAATGCACGACGTAGCATACAAAAAAGGATTCTATGCGAACCTAAACTCTGGGTCAGCAGCAAGCCCCATCCGAATAGATTGGGCTTCGGATGGTACTCAAACAACATTGGCAAACGGACAACCAGGGATCACACCAGCTGGGAAAATCACAATACAATCGTGACACACAACAAACATCTCGACATGGAGTTTACCGTATGGGGCAATTTCGCAATCAACTGCATCCTTGGTAACGATCATACCAGACGTTTGATGCTACATCTAGATCATGTGAACTGCATCGGCAACTTTGATGGTGATGGGCAGCACTCATTTCCTTTGTCTGCACATGCTGCTAATTCCAACACAGAAGCTGGACTCGAGAACTAAACCAAATGACCGAAGAACTCACCTACCTTAACTGGCTCTTGGAAAGCAACAAAGACTTTTTTCCAGGAAAACCAGGCAAGATCAAAGACACCAAGTACACCATCAAGCTCAACCCTGAAGCCAAGCCGCTCAGCCAAAGCATGTATTAAACATCACCACATATCAAGAAGGAGATCGGTAAGATGGTGAACGATTTATCAAAATCAGGAAGAATCGAACCGTCTGACAGCCAGT
Organism: Lithobius niger; assembly: GCA_023313725.1. NCBI lineage: Eukaryota > Metazoa > Arthropoda > Chilopoda > Lithobiomorpha > Lithobiidae > Lithobius > Lithobius niger. Next base: position 31,044 of record JAHWFP010086501.1, read on the forward strand.
GGGGCTTACCATTTTTTCTTAAAAGAAAGAAGAATGGGGAGATTTCCGACTGGTACTAAACTACTGCTACCCTAACTCATGGATTTTGATATCCGCAGCCAAGTATATTTCACTACTGAACGGCAAGGAAGGGTTCCATCAAAGTCCTCTCGACCCTGCAAATCAAGACTATGCTACCTTTGTAAGTCACCGAGGAGCCTTCAAATTCCAAGTGTTACCCTTTGGACTGAAGAGAGCAAGTCAGGTGTTCCAGAAGTCAATGATACTGATCCTAGGGGATAGGATCAGTACACGATGACGTCAATGTGTCAACACACACGTGGAAAGAGCATTGCTGCCCACTGCAAGAAATCTTCAAAGGCCTAAAACCAGGAGAGTGGAAAAATGGACTCAAGTGGAAAAAAATTCATTTTGGAGTTCTGGAATTTAAGATACCCGGCATCAAAGTCACCGTAGAGAGGATTGAACTTACTTCTGAGACCACGACTGCCATTAGCAACTGTCTGAGACTTGCTGGAAGTTTTCTTGGGATTGAGTTGCTACTTCCGACAGTTCATTGCCCAATTCTTTTCAATCTCAGCACCACTTCACAGAGTGGCAAGAAAAGACCAAGAATTTCACTGGAAGATGGAGCACCAAGAAGCCATCAACATATTCAAGTGGAAGCTCTAGACAGCAGGAATTCTAACCTTGCCTAACTTCACACAACCATTCCTTGTGGCCTCAATGGAAGGTTGAGCGATGCTGATGCAAACAAACAATGGAGAAACAAGAGTAGTCGAGTTTTACATCTAAATGCTGAACGACAGGGAGAAAAAATACCCAGTCTTCGAATTTGAAGTACACACACTGATTGAAGCTATCGAACACTGGGAGACATACCTAGCAGGTGGTAAATTCTTACTGGTGACAGACAATTCAGCAGTGAAGTGGATCTTATTCAAGAAAAGAAAACCACTTCAACAAGAATCACAATGATTCCGAGCATATTGATTATGTTGAGATTGCATGGAATGCATTTTTGGAAGTTTTAAATGTGTGTGTTTCTAGGGCCAATTCTGAAAATTCAAACATGGCCTTTAAACGAAAAAAGAATAGACCAAATAGGGATTACTTACCAAAGCCTCTTGTCAGGCTTCTAAATAGGAAACTTAAATTGTGACATAAATATAAACTGGAGAAATATGCTTCAAATTTGTTTATTTACAAAGAATGCCAACGAAATGCTTTAATCTAGTTACGAAATTTGATAAAAAAAAAGAACAGGATGTCATATGCAAAGGAGCCATGGCTTCGATTTTTAGATTTGTTAAAAGTAAAACTTCTATAAGGAACTGCATCATCCCATTACTCGTTAACGGAACTTTCATTACCTCTAACCAGGAAAAGGCAAATGTCCTTGCTTATGTGTTTTCCTCAAACTTCGTTGTAGATAATAATATTGTTCCTCCACTGCCAGTCCAGGTAATAAACCACGTGTGCAAAAACATTGTGTTCGCATCCGAGTATATGCACGCATCTTTATCTAAAATGAAGCCAAGCCATTGGTCCAGACGGATTTTCTGCGACCTTTTACAGAAAATAGGTGTTAATGTTTGCACCCCCTTGTCTTGGCTTTTCAACCTTACCTTTAAACTACCAAATCTTTGAAAATCAGCACTTCCCCAATTGAATTTTTTTTTTTCACTTTAAATGGGGAAAACCAATAGCAGTATCAATAAAAAAAAGGTAGCAAAAGGCACTTTCCAACTTTCCTCCAAGTCGATGAAAACCGGAAGTGATGTCGTTCCTCCCCTCCCCCCACTATCATCATGTGACCGGAATGAGAAAAAAATATGTATAAAAAATAAGACTCGAATTTTTTTTGCAGTTTGATCTATTTTTTATATTCTTTTTTTTTAAATACTCGCATATTCAATCTGGAAGTAAGCCTCTCCACCAGCGTCAAGGGTGCAGTTATATGATAGGTGGGATGGGGGTGGGGTTGGGAAAGGAAAAGGGGGTGGGTTGGAAAGGGAATGACTGCCTTACCACCTTGGGTAACCCTGCCAGGTATCGAAGCCCCGATGGCATTGCCGGTCTCTCATTTCTTAAGCGCTTGGCTTTTTCTCTTCCGAGCAGTGTTTTTCCCCAATATGGCTTTATTTTCCTCCTCATTCTCGCGTTTTTGAGCCTTCCTCATACTAGCAGCTTTTTCTCCAATTTGGCTTTCTTTTCCTAGTCAGTCTCTCGTTCTTGAGCCTTTTTCTTACTAGCGGCTTGTTTATCTAATCTCGCCTTTTTCTTACTAGCAGTTTGTTTATCTAATCTCGCCTTTTCTGCTGCGGACACATAGTAGCCCATTTTCCTTATCCTACATTCTTCGCCTAGCTTTTTCTTTTTCCTTCCAGGCTGTGAGATCGTTCAGCTTCATCCTGCGGTTCTCTAGTACCACGGATCGCCGTACCGATCTAACCCGCTCCTCCTCTCATTTAGCATCGTTCAAGGTGTCCTTTTCCCTCGCGATAAACGCTATACTCTCTCTCTCCTCCTCCTCCTCCTCATCGGTCATGACGTTCACGTCGGAGTCGAAGTCGCCTTCGTACTCTCGCCACGTGCCAGAATCTCAATGACCGATGGCTAGCATATCTTCTCCATTGTCTAGGATGAAACGCTTGTCATCGTAAGCCGAGAGGAGGGATTTTGTGACTTTGACCGTGCTTAGTTCGTTTTTTGGGCTGGCGATTTTAGTCCAGGTTCCCTTCGGTGCGGGCACTGGCGTTCTTTGGAGTGGATTCACAGTCATCAAAATCGAAGTGTTTCTTCATGAAAGATATCTGGATATCTGGATATCCTTGGCCTTCATGGATGTCATCGTTTTCTGCACCCACATGGCATACATCTTGGATCGTACACCCACAAATTCTAAGATGGGAATGCTGCCCTTCATCTTCCCCAGAACCTGTTTGTTTGCCTCAAAGTACAAGCGGTGGTCTTTTGGATAATTGCTGGTATCGAAACGCTCTCGATCCCTATCCATGTCCTTGTATACATCGTCAGTTTCTACTTTGTAGCAGAGGCTCTCGGTGTACGTGGGTTTGATGTATTCGTAGTGAAAGCAGAACATGGCCAGTTTTGATTGTTCCAGAATACTGAACCCTGTATTCGTCAGTAGATCACAACAGATGCTTCTGACTTGCGATTGATCTGCACTAAATGTTCGTTAAGGATTTTGAACGAGTCCGCGTGAGGTTGGGAGGTGTATTGATTGCCTTCTTGGGATCGGTGCACAGCTTCACATTGAGTCGATTCTGCTTATTTTCCATCATCTTGCCAAATACCGAGTTGTTTAATAGTTTGAAGCAGTCCTTTTCTAAGGGTGCGGTCGATTGCTACCTTTTCGCCGTATTGAAATTGATATACCCCTCCATCCAGGGGTTCTGGTTGAAGCTCAATATTCTTTGGATGCGGAGAAGAATCAATCCGTGATGCAGGTAGAACTTCAAATTTTGGTGGTGAACGATTTAGTTCTTTTTGTGCAGGAGATTCGGCACAAGCTTGGTAGAAGGTTTGATGTCGTGATTCATATCTTCCGCTAGTTTTCGGGAAAAGGGTGAAACGAGGTCTTCCCCGATCTCGTGCTTCTAGGGAGCTAGAGGATAGTCGTTATGCGCGTTGTTGTGAAGCTCCACAGGGTATTCTAAGTCGACTTCCAGTATATATCCGACATCTGCATCGTCCGACACAGTGCCAACTTCTAAGGTCCGAATTTCTTCCTTGGTCAAGTAGCGGAATCCGTCGTAGGGGAGACGAGCTCTAATGGCGAAACCGTACAAGTTATTCATATCCAAATAAATTATGTAAATGAAGGGTTTGTAGGGATTGAAATTAGCCAAGTTTTGTTGTTCGCCTTCGAATATCTCTTGCAAATAAACGACACGCCGCCTCTGATGCCAGAAGATATCATGTTGCGTTTTCCCGAGTGTAAAAACAACTCCAACTTGGAATTCTGCATTCTCAATAACGCCACCCAACTAAATCCCGGAGTAGAGATGTAGTAGCAGGGATCCAGCTTGTTGTTGGCGAGGCATATTTTCCTGAAATCTTCGAAGAAGTCGGCGAGTAGGAAAACATCGGTCATCTGGTAGATTTCAAGATAGGTGCCGAATTTTTTTGCTTTCATCTTAAGCCAGAGGTTGAGCACTCTCATGTACTCCTCACCCTCCAACACTTCGTCCTTCAGTTGAGGAAAAAAGCATCAAGAATCGGGAAGCTACCATCGTTCCTGCGCTGTTTGACCAAAGTATCCAGCGGAGCTTTAAGGAAATTCACACTGTTTACGAATCGAAGGCTCATCCATCTGCCTAACCTCTTCATCCTCATACTCCGAAACTGCTCGGCATTTCGACTGATGACACTGACTTGTCCCTTAAATATGTGCAGGGCGGGTACGAGAAGGTGCATATCGTACCCCTCTAGACCGTGGAATACGCTGCTCCTCTATATTTTGCGCTAACATGGCAGTGATCCCTAACTTTAATGTTGGGGGTCGCCTTTCGAAACCAAAAAGGGGAAGAATTTTCCATAATAGTGGCAGACTTTGGCCGCTTCGTAACTAGAGTGTTTGGCTGGGGTGAGATTGCGGGATGGTATCCTTTTCAACAAATCGTTATAATTTCGTGCTTCTTTCTTCATGCGTTTATAAAAATCTTCCACCGCATCTTCTCACAAGTAGCAGTCTCAATTAATAACGATCTCCCCGTTCTGACCGATCACGACATAGCTGAAGCTGCAAGGTGCTTGTCGATGAATTGGGTGGTTGAGCTCGTCGATGGTTCGGGTTGACCGGCGTGGATGGGTAAGAGTAGACACTCGAAGTCGGCGCAGATGATGCGGGGAAAGGGGGTTTGACAGTTAAAATGTCGAAACTCGAGGAAATTGTCTTCGTGAGCCTTAAATCGGAGGGCTTGCGGCAGATTGATTTTGACATATGTGTTTTGGTGGCTTAGGAGCATCCATTTCATTCCAAATCCGGCGAAACAGTTTTGGCAATAGAATTTGGCATTAGTCTCCGAGCCTCAATAACGTAAAAACGTGGCGATGTCCTTAATGGCACAGTAATGGGTGTTGTACACGACACTCAGCGAGAGAAGGTTGATGGGTAGTCCGTTGTAATTCTTGGAAACTCTAAGCGGGTACAATCCCTTATTGTTGGTAAAACCGACGATGTTGATCGAAAGATTATTTAGCTTTTCAAACGTCTCGATTTCCTTGAACTTGGTCGGGTAAGAGAGAGAGCTAGTGTTGAGCATGTCTTCGAGCTCTTCGTAATCTCCGGGGTTACTGCTTGTCAACCCCAAACACGACGTGAGTACAGACTATAGAAAATATTTTTCGTCGTTTTTGATTTTGAACGTTTACCACCGATTCCGCCTTGGGCTCGAGGTTTCGAGGGAGTGGAATATACGACGAAGCTCACATCGGTCGATACTCCGCCACTTTGATGATCAAGTTGGTGATTCGTTTTATGGCTCAACAACTTCCCTCCCCCCTTGGCATAAACGTTAATGGATTTTGAATTTTGCGGAATGCTTCGTCCAACACAGTGGGAATGTCGTTCGGGTTGTATAATTCCGAATCCCTGGACCAAAAACCCGTCTCTGAAAATGTCGTGTCTTGGAAAAATTCGATTGCCAAACAAATCTGGACCTTACAATTAACCAGCTGGTCCAGACAAATTACCAGCAGAGTTTGCAAAGCCGCTCGTGCATACAGTAGGAATCAAAGCGGGCCAACAAATCCTTCCGACAGTTGTATTTCTTATCTTCGGTGACAAAGTCCGGTGCGTTCGTGAAAGACAATGTTCGTTGAGAGAAGCGGGTAATTCGTCTACGAAACAGGCGCATTCTTCCCAGTCGGAGGGGTGATTCGAACGAAGATGGTTTTGCAGCTGATGCTGTGTACAGAAAGTTTCTCGGCAATAAACGCAGGTGAAAAGGGGTTTAGTTTTCATTTCTGAAACGAGAAATAGTTTAGCCCTGTTTAATAACGAGGAAAAGAATATGGTACCTTCAAATTGTTTATCCTTTTTTTTTTATTGAGGAACAAAAAAGTGGAAGGAAAAAAATATGATTGAGCCGAAAAGCTTTTTACGAGGACCATTTCATTTTAGACCGATAATGTTATCTATCCAACTATTAAATTTAGAATCGTAGTCCTTCCATTAACGAAGTAAAGCATTTTTATATTATTTTCTTTCTTTTTACGTAGTACTTCTTCCACAAGAAATAAATCTGGAACTAGAGTTTTTTGAAGTTCCTGTTCGTAGAAACCTCCGAGCACTGATTCACCCGATTCATCTTTTAAAAGATAAGTTACCGGTTCGGTCTTTTGCACTTTACAGATCATGAAACTTCGTTAGTAAAATTTTGCAAATACCGTTTATCAAAATTTTTCTTAACTTTAGAAATTCCGACTTTATTTCCAATGGCAAATTTGGGTTTCTTTGACAACCGCTTAGTACTAGTTCGTCTCGACAAAGGTTCGTGATGTTTGGCTACTTCCCGCGGTTTCAGTTTTGTGGTGGAGTGAACCATGTCATTGTAATTGGAAACTAACTCGTCGATAATGTGCTTCCACTCGTAATTCCCTTGTCTAGTGAATCTTTTCCACATTCGAGTTTTCAGTGTTCTGTTGAAACGTTCTACCAAAGTACATAGAGTACATGTTAATGTTATGGCGCTTAAGTAGGGGTTTGAAGTCTTTATTATAGAACTCGCTACTTAAATCGACTTGCAAATTTTTAGGGGGTGTTGCTCCTGCGAGTATTTTCCTGAAAGCTTCGGTAACGTCAATGCCATAAATCGTTTAGGCCCAGTACAATCACTTTCCGTCTCGGAAAATTTTCCGTGTTGGTTTGTGAAGTTTGTTTACAAGTTGATCCATTTTTTTTATTTCCCATTCTGAACCTTAGTTTTGTTTTCATGATTTTCTTAACGATCGAGGCGGCTAGTTTTTTCCTCCATGCCAGAGAAGGATCATCTCTCACTCTTTGACCTTTGGAAATGAGATGTTCATCGGCAACGTGCCGATCTGTCAAGTCTGAGCTATCGGAGTAAGCGATATCGTGTTCTTTACACGCTTCGTCTAGCTTAATTCATTCCCAAATCTCCTCAAGCCAATCTTTTTTCCAGTTTAGTTCCTGGGCCGCAGTATTGGTAGGCTGGTAAATGCAGTTCGAGCGGTAACTTATTGATGATTTTGTTTACGATTCCTTTCCCACACTTGATAAAGGAAGCTCTTTTCGTCCCCGCATACTTTGCAAAATACAACTTGCATCTGTTGGTTTTTCTTTGCGGTGGTAATAACAGATGGTTTGGGACCATTAGAAGTGTGACGTTTCATTTGACGCAATACCTCATATTGATTTTTCTTTGATATATATATTTATTTTTTAACCTAAAACTAAATTTTGATAAGCCATCCCTTTTTCCCCAAGCAGTTATGATTTGTCTTTGCTGTATATCTGATAAAATTTCGACTATCTCGTTTCTATGCCCGTCATGACAGGCCGAAGTAAATTTATACAAAAGCCTGAGTCTCTTTATCAGGTCAGTAGGATCGTCGTAATATTTATAAAATATTATGACTCTGCTCCCCACTTTTTTAACCATTCCGTCCCCTTTTTCTTAGATTCATGTCTTCCCAAATTGGAGCGACAATGTTTACGTACTTGACGCTACGATTGGACTTGGGTTTACGAGTGGCGGGGTCATTGTTGTGATAAATGCGTGAGTATTTTTTAATATATCCACGTAAGGTGCTTTAACATCCAGTGCATAGGAGAAATCTTTCAAATCTTTAAAAACTAGTAAATTCCAAAGCCCCCATCTTCCCAAATACTTTTTACCCTCGACCACTATATCATTCTCAAACATTTTAACCGTTTTATTCCCGAAAGGCAGCTTGCGTTTTTTAGGGTCATATTGTAGCCCGAATACTGGGTCATTCTCCTTCGCATTTTCGAATACCTTTATCAAGAAATGTTTAGCTGTTTGACCAATATTCTGACCAGGTAACAAACTATCGATGGTCGGGAGAGGGGCAATGTTAGGAAGCTCCAGGGGAGTAGAAATGCGTCTAGCTGCCACCGTGGAATATGTTTGGGTGAGTTTAGGACAGGTGCTTGTAGTTGCGTATTCAGTTTTGGTCTCAGGGGAATTCGCATTATAGGAGCTTGAGCTGGTTTTGAATTTCGGCGAGACTGAAATTGAGAGGGGTCTTCTCACTAGCAGTAACGGCATCGGAAGGGGACAGTGATAAACCCAATGCATCGTAATCATCCTCGTCAGTTTCTTCCTCTTTGTAAGCTCGGTGTAGCTTGTGTGACTAGAATTTTTACAGATGTTGGTTTTACAGCACCAACTGTCAGTTTTAGAGTGCTTACTACTGGTTAAAAAATTTTTGTAACGATACTTCTTGCTCTCTCTCACCCAAACGTTGATTTAAAAACTTTTAGTTAAACGTCTTTTGAGTTTTGCGATTTCTCGTTTCGTTTCCGTTCTTTTGTTTAATAGGTAAAAACGAACGTTTATATCTCCCCTCGTACAAAGTTTTGTTAATCGATAAAAACCCATAAAGCTTTTTCCAGCACGTTCTACACAACGTTTAAATATTCGAAAATTCCACGTTGGGGCCAACGTTATTTTTGTAAACGTGTTTCAAATTTAACTCATCCATGGGGAAAAGGATTAATAAATTTACGCTGTCTCTGACCACTTGTTTATGAATTATCGTGTAGGACTGACTGCAATAAGAAACATCGGCGTTTGAATGACGTCCTTGAGCGAAATAACGTTTGATGTTTTTTGTTTGTCTAAAAGGCAATCGTCAAAGAGAATCAGCATTCGAAAATTTGGGTGAATTCTTCAGGCGGAATTAAATCAATTTGAGAATTGTGATAAAATGCCACATTCTGTTCTATTTTCCCCTCAATTTCGACAATTTCGGCATTGTACTTTGACTGACATAAAGTTTTACTGTAAATATATAACTAGTCGTAGTCGAGACATCTTTAGTTACAGAAGAAATTAAACAATAAGTCAGTTTTTCCTCAATTTGTGGGACCTATAATTAGACATCTGATATTTGAAGGTAGAAATGGATGATTTTTGGGTTCTTACTTAGCCCGAAAAAGTCACAGTTTTTAATTTCCATTACGTTTTTTTTATTTATACATTTTTTAATATTTACGGAGATACCAAACCCATAAGGTCTTAATCGGAAAATTTATCGTTGGAAGTATCTGAATGAGCTACTCCAAAGTCTACATTGCACTATAATTTCACGTTACTGGGAGAATCATCGGTGACGTACACCGTGGTGATTTTCCCTGTAATTTCCGTCAGGCTTAAAGCATTGTAAGATGGTAAGTTAAACCAGGGTTTATCGATGACATTTTTGCTAAGTTTTCTTAAGTCTTGTGAATATTCTTGTACACCCAAGTTTGAAAATAGAGCGGTTTGTCTCCTTCGTTCACCTTTTTGCAAGCGGGTAACAGAAGGAACCGTATGCATAGAATTGGGATAATTGAATATAGTCACGGATACGGTTTTTTGCACGTCAAACTCGATCTCTAGTTTTTTACAGATATACCATTTAAGATTTCTCAACAGTTTTTGTGTTTCCTGATCGCTTGGTTGATATCCAACCTTTATATTTTGATTTTTTGTCAGAAATGGGAGTCCCGGAACCCTTTAAATCTTTAACCCCTTCGCAACCAGGTATAAAATTCACTCTTGTCCTAACAAACCAGATTTCAACACGTGGTCAAAACAAATGAACATCTATCAGCAGGCAAACCAACTGTTAGCTAAATTTTTGGTCTTTGAAACCAGAACGAACTAATTGTTAGCTAAAAGTTTGGTTTTTGAAACCACAGTCATAACAGCCAACAGAGGGAAGTTAATGCTATGACGAACGCATGTTCGTTATGGTTCGGCTTGTGCAAGTCTCTATGACGAACGCATGTTCGTTACTGGTCGCGAAGGGGTTAAACTGAATGGAAGGGGACAAGGAAAACTTTATACCACTGTTATTCTTTGTACCATTCTCGTTTTTAACTTTCAACAAGTTTTTTTGCAAGAGATTGGAAAGATTCGTTTGCCAGGATGGTTGGGTCATTTTGAGGTTATTCCTTTTATTATTTATTTTCGAGGCTATTCCTTTTATTATATTTACTTTTCAAATTAGTGATTTTAACCTCCACTTCCAACTAAGTCGGTAACTCGCGGAGCCTTCCTTCTCTATATGAGTCTTAAAAAAATGGGGTAAAAAATACCCTTCCAATTCGGTTGGGTATTTTTTACCGCATTGTTTTAGACCCATATAGGTGGCTCGACATATTTTGAGATCTTTCATATTTAAAAAAAAAGGATGTCAGTCAATAAGTTTGGACAAGCTTTGAAGGAACGAGAGGAGGTGAAGTGGTGGGTCCGAGAGGACAGCCAGGTCTAGCATACGTGTTAACCGCTGACAATAACTACGATATGCAAAGCAAGCGTGTAACTAAAGTAGGAGCTGGTATCGAAACTGAATTATGTCGTAAATTACTTTCAGATTGGTACTCTGGTACTCTGGTGGACTGTTTTTGATCAATAGTTATGTCAGAAAGAAAGCGCAGTTTATGTTTATGGGGATACGAGTTCTAATTTTTTCGAAACGGCAAAGCCATTTTTTGTTCGATTAATTTGTTGGCTTTTTTGCTTCCTTTTTATTGTAATTGCGACGGTGTGGTCTATCATGTGTCCACCGACCACCGATTTTTGTTTTTAAAAAATGGAACATTAGAAATGTATATTTATGTTCAGGTTCCGTCCAAAGTTTGTCCCATGTTTTTTATTCGACGGCAACACACTAGCGTGTGTCTAGATTTAGCACGTGTTATCTCGATGAGTAATTGATTTTGGATTGTTGCAGTATCATGGCAAACAATCGCGGAAACAATTCAACTGGCTTCCCGAAGCCCGCACTGAAGAAGTAAATAAGTCACTCAGTCATGTCGTCCGCCCAATTTTGATAGACCTCAAAATTAAGGACTTCGCACCCTACGGTTTAAAACTTGATTATTTAAGGAAAAATCAAGATCATTTAATTTTGGTTTTCCACAACAAGCTAACTAACTCAAACAACGACAATGTTACTTTCCCAGCGCCCAACCAGTGTTGCATCTAGTTCGAGTAAGCTATAATCCAATATTGCGCGCCTCGCCTATCGTTACCCCATTGTTACATGTTGCAGCATTGTAACATTTTGGTCATTGTTAGCTGCTCCCCCTCCTCCTCCTCCTGTCCAATTTTCTGAAATTATCGTGTGCAAACGAACTCTAATATACATGGTTTATAAATGCAACACACAAGCCGATTAGAAATCTAAGCGATCCTACTTTACTGAGTGATGCTGTTACTAAGGTATTAATCGACAGCAATTGCTTGTTACAAGACGACCATAAAGAATACTTCAATGCCGCGAAGCACTCGTGCCGTGTAGCACTCGTTAGATGTAAAGTACGAAAGGGGGCCTGCTACATTACTAAACTAAAGGACGAGCATTCAACAACTACCGATTTCGAAATTCCTTAGAAATTAGAAAAAGATTTATCAATCGTGGTACAGGCAATCGAAGAGTTTCACGCAGAAGACGTTTATTTTCAGTTTTGCACGTAACTTTTCAATAGATGATTCATCTCATCCTATCAGAAACAGCTTCACAATTACAAGACTTACAGAAGGCACTTAGGAAAAATAGGCAGAAGTGACCGCACCAAATATGGCCCAGTTTTGTACGCATTCGTAATTGTATTTAATTCCTGGTCCCAATTAATTAAACACGGACTGGGGAGGACCCATGTTTCGAAAACTATCGAAATAACAGGGTTCACCTGAAACGATTGAATTGGCGACCCAGTAACTACCATCTCCATCGTGGAAATCTTCCAAGTTTACGATTCCGTTTTCACCATTAGTCCTAAGTTTTAAGGGAAGCCTGGCCTTACTAAAAGTACCTCTAAATAATTGAACAGGAATCCATCATATTGCTTTTTTTTTAAAAAGTGATATATGTGCGAAGAAAACAAATTCGAAATCTGAAAGGATCGACAAATTCACCCGAGCTATCAACATGCCCATGATGCGAAACCTCCTAAAGCTGGGTTGCCATAATGAAGCATTTTCACTATTCTTACAATGCAAATGCTCATAAAGCATTTGCACCCGTCATGTTGACAATTTGTCATTTTTCATAATGTGAAAGCACATATAGCATTTACACTCCTGAGACTCCTTTCCACCTTCAGTGACGTCATAGCCCCTCCCACCGGAAGTGATGTCATAGCCCCACCATCTGTGATGTCATTACCCTCACTGTGATGTAAATAGTGAGCGTAATGACTGTGAGGTAGAGAATGGATGCAAAAAGGTAGCAAAAAACACTTTCCCACCATCCTACAGATCGACGAAAACTAAAACGTTGGGGTAATGACGTCATAGCCATCCCCTCATGTCATCATAGCTACACTCCTATGATGTTACGAGGGGAGTGTCATACTTGGAGGTAACAAAAGGTCGCAAAAAGTCGCAAAAAGCACTTTCCTATAATCCTCTAGATCGATGAAATCTAAAAAAAATGGGGGTAATGACATCATAGCCACACCCACTGTGCGTCACAAATTGGGGTAATGGCCTCGAGGTAGCAAAACGACGTAAAAAGGTAGCAAAAAGCACTTTCTCACCATCCTCCAGATCGATGAAAATGAAAAAGTGGGGATAATGACGTCATAGCCACGCCCCTGTGATATCATTACCCCACTTTCATCACGTGACCGGAAGTGACGTCAGGGTAATGATGTCACAGAGGTAGCAGAAGGATGCAAAAAGGTAGCAAAAAGCACTTTCCCACCATGCTCCAGATCGATGAAAATGAAAAAGTGGGGATAATGACATCACTTCCCACCCTCCTCCAGATTGACGAAAAAAAGTAGCAAAAGAAACTTTCCCACCATGCTCCAGATCGACGGAAACAAAAAAAGGTGAGAAACGGCGTTTCCCACCCTCCTCCAGATCGATGAAAACCGAAAGTGATGCTATTACCCCCACTTTGATCACGAGACCGGAAGTGGGAGTAATGACGTCACTTCTGTCATGGGCGTTACAACCCAGTAGTAATTCTACCCTACTTAGGCTTGTCGCAAAAATAAAAAATTATGGTTTCCAAGGAAATCTATTAACTTGGATCATCGAGTTTGTTGGCGAACGTACCCAGCAAGTGGTGGTGGGTGATGACTCATTTGCAGTGACTATAGTTGGCAACGGCGTACCCCAGGGGTCAGTCTTAGGACCACTTTCATTTATCACCTTTATAAACGATCTCACTACTGCTAGTAATTCAGTAGACCTAAAAAAATTTCATAGCTGCAAATGCGGGTCATCGACGTCTCGGACTCAACTGGGCTCAGAAATGCTTGTTGTGAGCTCAATCCCAGTCGGTCGCTCAAATGCCTGTCATGACTATGCCCTATTAGTTGGCCAGACTTCACCAAAGACCACACTCATTAAGGACTTAGGGATCTGGCTAATATCTGACTTAAAATCAGGAACACATTGTAAACCTGTCATAAAACAGGCCCGTCAGAGGGCTGCTTTCGTAAAAAAAGGCTTTACTTCAGATGACACAAAGACCCTTGTTTGGGCCTTCAAGGTTTATGTTAAACCATTGTTGGAGTATGCATGTGCTGTCTGTCTGGTCCCCCCACCTATTGGGTGACATTGGGGCCCTGGAATCAGTACAGCGTTTTTTCACAAAAAGTCTTAATGGTCTCCGAAATAAAACTTACATGGAGCGATTTCGTCTCTTAAATCTCGAGTCCCTTGAATTACGACGGTTACATGCCGACTTTTTCCTGACATTCTCTTTATTGCACGGCCTCATGAATTTCGACTATTCCTTTTTCTTTGAATAAATAAATACGGATGCAAACCTAATTACCTTGCGTTTTGGACTTAAACCAATCTTGAGCCCATTGACTTTCCGTCCCTTTTAACATTTTTCTTTGAGGTACAATCAGGGGAAAGAACTCACGACCACTCTTTGAAGCTTGCCAAAAACAGCACAGATAGAAGCTCTCGCAAGTTTTTCTTTACAAACCGGGTGATAAATCCCTGGAACAGCCTGCTGGATAAAGTTGTGTGTGCTCAAAACCTTGAAATCTTTAAGCGCTCCCTGCGGAATTGTAACCTTACAACATTTTTGCAAAGATTTTAGTGGGTGGTTTTTTTGTTGTTGCACTCATCCCCGCCCATAGGGGTTATTCGACACCATTCTGCGTATAAACTTCTATCACCGTATCTTAATATTGGTTAATTGTTAGTGACCTATGTTGTCCTTTCCACTCCAGTTGCAAGTATGCAACAATCTTATTTTATTATTATTATTATTATTATTATTACATTCAATTTTACCATAATGCACATAACAGGCAAAGAGAACATTACATATTGCACCCACCAGTTTATCATCATTCAATTTGGTAAAGACCCAGAATTGTAACTTAAACTATGCCAACCCCATATCTGCAATAGCTGGCTACAGGCTGTTTACACAAATTATTTTTAAACTGAAATCGAATAATTTACTTTGCAAGGCAAACGTCTAAATTAGACGAGATTTGAGTCAGAATAAACCTTTACGAAACTTGCCACCTTAAAGAAAAACTAAGAAAAACAAACGAAATTTGCTTCCAATTTGTTGCAGATGTGCTCACTGGAAGCCAGAAATAGGCACTAAAATAGCATAAAATACGTCAGCTTCCAGGGCTCATCTCAGGAACCCATTGAGGGAGCTTACAGTGCTCCCCAGGCCCCCTAGCTAGTTTTGCAAGACCCCTTAAAAGGTATTTTTTGGCTGCGCCACTGTAATTAGCCAGTTGGTAAAATTGTAAGAAGAGTTGGCAATGAGGAGCCCCCCCCACCTAAATGACCTTTGCCATCGCCCTGCATATTCCGAACACCGACAAAACTCAAAGTCAGACTTGAAATGTTGTCAAAAATATTTATGTCATTACTATAATTAACAGTGCCATTCACCACCCAATTTCTTCCAAACCAATCTGTATGAGGTTCTGGTGGTGAATGGCACTGAATAGTTATGACGTCATTTCAAGTCTGAGTTAGTGTCCGAGCCTGAGCTTACAGAGCTCATGCGATATTCCTCCAACCCCTCGATATTGGACTAGCCGTTTCTCGCAAATGAGCAAATATCGCCGCTAAGCCTGCTGTGGCTCACGGATATCTTTTACTTATTGTAGCATATTATGTCACTCCCACCTATCTTGGTGGGTACTAATCATGTTTAGTATATAACCTGCATGTGGGTGGTGCTACAGGCAACTCCCTCTCTTACTGTTTATTGTTAATAGTATGCACAGTAAAAGGTTGTCAGAACGAAAAAGGTGGGAAATAAGACCAGTTATTTGGTTAAGTGGACGGGTTATTACGATAAATTTAACTCTTTGGGTGGATAATCTAGACTCGTTAGGGTGATGTAGCAAACATAGTTAATGTAGTAAACATAGTGTAAATTTCTTTTCCTATTTGTGAAGAGTTGTCATTTCATTTGATCTTATAATTTTTTTCCTAAATATAAAGAGCTTGAATCTAATTCTATCTTGGCTATATATAAAGACTCGGCAATTCGTTTTTTGATCCATTGTTCTTGGATTCGAAAATGAGTTCCTAAACATTGTTTCCCTGTGTATACAATGCTGGAGTGTTCTCATCTCAACACTAACTGCGGAACCAACTCCGTACTCATCACCCATCTCAACGAGAAGAATGTGGTTGCTTCGTTAACCATATACGAAATCAACAGGTTGTAATTCCCTCTCACACGTTTCCTGCAAGGAAACTTTAAACCATGAGTATAGACAAGTTTCGTTGGATGGAGAAGAATTACCCATCATGAGAGATCCACTTTCGTTTCTGCTAGCTGCATGCCAAGCGATAAGTATCCTGGTTTCAATTTGCTTCGAACAACTTGTTAAATGTAGAGCATATATCTCTCTTGGCGTTGAGATGGTTCGTGACACAGATGTTATTAGGAATAGATTCTGCTCACGTTACTTAGAGATTAACAGCTTAAATTACATAGGTGGTACTGGAGGAGGCTAACACAAAGATACTGAGGGGCATCGTTATGTTTGTGGAATGTCGTAGTGGATGGGTTATATCTCGAGTGTATAACATCCGATTTCGGTGGTGAGGTACCAACCAACACGTGCATTGTCGTAAATCCCACTTCCAGAGGACTCTCTGGTAAGAGGAAAGTAACCGGGGTTAACGTTTAACGTTTTAATGAGAAGTATTTTGCATATGCTGTACTATCCCTGGGTTTAGGTTTGACGAGCGTTAAGCCTGAAGATTATTGGGAGATTAAGAACAAGCTCAACACATCGATGCTTACCAATCTGATGAAGTTTAAGCAGATTGATGTCTTCGAAAAAGCAAACAACCTCTCCATCAATGCCATCGGATTTAGGGATGACAACGATTTGCACCCTCTTCGCGTCTCTGAAAACGTTGCAGGCCACATAGCGATCTTTTATTGTTAATGTCAGATGTTGTCGGTGAAGATGGAGAATCACCAAAGATTGAAGAAGAGAAGACGCCCAGCACCCACTGCTCTGCTATTATGGACTTCAAAACTCTTTTACGTTACTGTGGCTCATGTTCAAACTCAAAATTGTACTACATGTTTCGCCGGGTTTGGTAAGGAGTAGATGCTTTTCGAACACCAAGAAAAGTGCTTCAATCCAGCTAAAGCACTCAAATTCGATAAGTATGGTAATAACTTTTTAAAGTTCAAATCCCACATTCGGCAAAACTGCTTCACCAGAGTCCTCTATGCCGAATTTGAATGTCTTAATCACCCCATTGTTGTTACCATCAGGTCTGATGCCTCTACATGCTTGATGGCAAACCACTAAGCATGTACCCTGCAGCTTTGGGCATGTAGTGGTGGGACTGAGGGGCGAAATTGTCATTAGGAAGTGCTATCTCAGAGAAGATGCTGTCGAAGTATTCTATGGTTGTCTGGTTGACGAAGCCAAGAATTACAGCGAATTGTTAGAAGTTGTAAAACCCTTCACTCTCTAGCCAGCTGAGGAAGAGATCTTTTGCCATGATAGCAAATGCCGTTACTGTTGACAACCATTCGTCCCCAATCCATGAGAGATAAGTGATCGCAAGGTTAGGGACCATTTTTACATTACTGGAAACTACAAGAGGCCTGCTCA
The DNA here is from genome assembly GCA_023313725.1 of Lithobius niger. Classification (NCBI taxonomy): domain Eukaryota; kingdom Metazoa; phylum Arthropoda; class Chilopoda; order Lithobiomorpha; family Lithobiidae; genus Lithobius; species Lithobius niger. The sequence continues at coordinate 48,367 of JAHWFP010086501.1, forward strand.
CTCGAAGTGTAACCAAGAATACATGAACAACGAACCATCCCCATCCTTTCACATGGTCTAGAGGGCTACGACATGCACTTAGTGGTGCGAGCCGTGCACAATTTCCCTGCCAAGGTGGAGTTAATCGATCAGAATGCAAAATGGGATAAGGGCATGTTGGTTCCTTCAAACAGCAGAAGGCAAAGAGGATGGATCTTAAGTTCATCAACAGCTATGGTTTCATGAAGGCATCACTTGCCACTCTAGTCGAGAATGAAAAGAAAGCTGGCATTAGGTTTCCAATCATCGAGGATGCCATGGACTCAGGCCTGGAAACTGCTTGGTTTCATGAGTGGACAACTTGGGTCAGTGTTCTAAATCTCCGGACTCAGAAGGGTGTCTATGCTTAGGAACATGTAAAAACCATGTCCATCTTTGATGGACATTCTCTACCGCCAAGAGAAACCTTCTACTCTCAGCTGACCGAGAAAGTGCTAGTGGGTGATGAAGATGGGTGAGTATTAAACCTCTGGCATAAGATGAGGGAGAAGAAATTCACTCTGTGCCACGAAGTCCAAATTCTTGCAAAACACCAGAGTATTGAGTTTCGTCTCCCCAATGCCGAGTGTCGAAGAAGTCAGGTCCAGGTCTAGGTCCCTCACACATGTGCGTAGGGTTTTATAGGTGCGAGGAAGCATCAGATGATTTTCATATGAAAATTTATTAAAACCAGTACAAAATAAAGTTTAAAAACGTGCAAACAAAGATAAAATGATAATGACATGAGTGAGTTGTGAATAAAATACATAAAATATAATAAAAAAAATCAAGGTGCATTACAAGGACAAACCAAGGAATGGTTGTAACGCACTTAGGCTTATTTTATTATATTTTATGTACTTTATTCACAACTCACTCATGTCATTATCATTTTATCTCTTTGTTTACACTTTTTTAAACTTTATTCTGTACTGGTTTTAATAAATTTAACATACATAAATTTAAAATACATAAAATATAAAAAAAAACCAAGGTGCATTACAAGGCGCAAACCAAGGAGTGGTTGTAATGCACCTTGGCTTATTTTATTATATTTTATGTTTTTTATTCACGACTCACTCATGTCATTATCATGTCATGGCCTTCCGTTGCCAGGGTGACATCATATCACATGCTAAGACTCCCCCTACCAAATGCAAGGTTCGCTTCCACGGACCAGTTATGAAAGGGCTTGCCAAAAACACAACAACACTCAAGAAGAGGAAGTTCATGGAGTACAATAAAAATTCAATAAAACCCCTCTCCCAATTAAATCCAAAGCTAGAATTTACCTTTAGGAAGTTTAAAAAGAGTTTTAAAAAATTCAAGGAGCAGTACTAAGGATCGATATTTTAAATTTCATTATCATACTTAATATCCCAAGAGCTAAGGACATTATCAATACTTTGTTTTCACCATGAGTGTTTTGGCCCCTATAAACTCTCATGTGTACTATTTAGGTAGTTCATAATTTCATGAGAGTGAAGCACGAGGGAAATTATCTTCCATATAAACAGCACGAGTGAGTTTAATGGGCCAAAATACGACTGTTGAAAAAAAATTGATAATGTCCTATAGCTCGCAGGGTATTTAGTTCGAGAATTTCTCTCATTTTTCATTATTCATCACTCTAAATTACATGTACAGATTTTAAAAATTTATAAAAGTCCCTGCTGCCCTCCAAATATTGGCGCATCGATTTGCACAACAGTCGCCAGAAATAAAATTAATATACGCTGCCACTGAAGATTGTCTTATTGGTGCTCACCTGCAAACATTTTTAGTTTAAACAATTCCGTAATAAAAAATTAGTAACTGTATTACAAATTTAGATTTTTCATAAAATCGCAAGAGTAAGTAAAAAGACAAATCAAATATGTACTACAGTGGAGAGTAATGAATTACAAAACATTCCTCCAAATTTGTTGCTGGGTTACGTTATGCCTAACGACGCTGCCGAGCTTCATCAACGACTTCTACGTGTGACTGCAGGCATTGCTAGGGTATGCAAATGATGGACACAGGATGTATATCGAAAGAAAGGCCTTCCGGGTTGTTTTTGGTAGGAAAATACATATTTTTATTTGAAATGACTGCAACAAGTGTATCGTAACATGTCAAAACTGTATCGTTTGAAGCGAGTGATGCTCGGAAGCGTTGTGTAGTGTTGGCCATATTTTATATTATAGTGCATCGACCAATAAAGCTATAGCATATTCTTTTACTGATTTAGTTTTAAATTTAGCCAATGAACGTTGACTTACAGTGAGAATTTCGCTGTCCGAAATTTGCTCACTTGATCGTGTACTAAATTCGCCCAATCACAACCGACTTACGGTGATAATCACACAGAGGCTTTCAAAAGCTACTGCGTGATTATCACTGTAAGTCGATGTTCATTGGCTAAATTTAACACTACATCAGTAAGGCAATATCCTGCAGCTTTCATTGGTCGACGCAGCGTAATGCTAAACCCTGTAAAACATGACGAGCGCTTTCTGAAGTTGATACACTTTCGGCAGTTACTCGCTTCAAACGTTACACAGTTGACACGTTACGATACGTTTGTTGAATTCATTTCAAATAAAAGTATGTATTTTCCTACCAATAACAGTCCGGAAGGCCTTTCTTTTGAAATACGCACTGTGTCGTTCATTTCTGTAACCTAGCAACGCCTGCAATCACACGTAGAAGCCGGTAGCGAAACCCGTTAATCCGCCTGTGTCGTTAGGCCTAACGTCAACATAACCTAGCAACAAATTCTGAACACCGTTTTGAAATTTATTACGCTCCACAACAGTCCGTATTTGATTGTTTTTTTTTATTTACTCTTGCAATTTTAGAAAAAATAAAATTATGTACTGCATTTATTAATTTATTATTACGGAATTGTTTAAAGTAAAAGTTTGGAGGTGTGCGCCAATGAAAAATTCTTCAGCGGCGGCGAATATCAATTTTGTTCCTGGTGGCCGTAGTGCCAATCGGCACGCCGATATTTGGACGGCAGCGCGACTTTTATACAATTTTTAAATGTTGCATACGAAATTTAGAGTGCTGAATACTGAAATATGACGTGAAATTCTCTAACTAAATACCCCGCGAGCTATTGGAAATTATCAAATTTTTTTCAACACTCGTGTTTTGGCCCATTAAACTCACTCGTGCTATTTATTGGCAGATAATTTCCCTCGTGTTACGCACTCGTGAAATTAATGTCTGCCTAAATAGCACTCGTGAGTTTATAGGAACCAAAACACTCGAGTTGAAAAAAATTATCGATAAATTCCTTAGCTCTTGGGATATTACGTCTGATAACACCACAGCGTACCTTCTGCATCAGTAATTATACAGATCAAAGCTTTTTTCAATGGGCACTGACAAACAAACCACAGATCTATACAGTATATCACAGTTAGAGGATGCTGTTTGTTTTATGCCCATATTAGGGAAACGACCTCAGCTTTGTTAATCATCGGGTTTTACGGAAACAGAAAGCTGCTTCTCGGCAGGATTCGGGAATAGTTATGCCCGACCCCGTATTAAGTCATTGACATTACTTTCGTGAATCGTTGGTTTTTTACGGAAGCGCGAGGATGCTTCTCAGTTTTTACATTTAATTTGGCGTATCAGCAACATAAAACTTAGGTTAGGCCTAATACGAAATGCCAATGCAGATGCGAACGAAATTACAGGATGTTTGATGAAATGCATTGGTGGATAGTATCGTTACGCCAAATAAGAATTAAACATCGTAAGCCAAACATGAAAGGTAATCATTATACATAAAACTAAACACCATAAATCAAAATTACTTTGTAAATCGAAAATGAAATCGGAAATCGAAAACAAAATCGAAACCGTAAAACGAAATTCCTTCAGAGAATCGTTTTGTGGAAAGAAAACAAAAATTCTCAAACCGAATTCCACTCGTGCTTCTATGAAATTTATAATTTGTGCGTTTTAGCACTCAACTCCTTTCCAATAAATCCTTCGGTCTCGGGAAATTAAATCTGGAAAGGAGTTTCGTGCTAAAGCACACAAAATATCGATTTCATAGAAGCACTTGTGGTATTATAGCCAATAACACCACAGTAGCTTTCGAAAGCTACTGAAGTGCTATCACTAAGTCATTTGTGATTGGACGAATTTAGTACACGATCAAGAGAGCAAATTTCCGCCAGAGAAATTCTCATTTAAATTCTCTCTTATAAAGAAATTTAAACCATCAAGCATTTGCACTACTTGTGTCAAAGTGACTATCCAACTGATTTTTCAGAGATTAAAATAATCTTGTTTCTCAAAACCGGATACTTACTTTGCACCAGTAATAAAATAAAATTTGAAATGAGAAGCATTGCAATGATATAAAATCATTTACACGCCCAGGGTCACTGGGTGGCTCGCAATCATACTCAGTAATAGACTTAGTGCAGAACGAACTTCGTGATCGGATGCATTCATACATCACACATAGGTACGGAACAACTTCAATCAAAATCAGATCACTCAAATTACACCAGCGACTAAAAGAATATAGGTAAGGAACGAAAGTCAACCACAACCAAGATAGTCTTTACCAAAAGAAGACTTTTCATGATTAGGCTCTGTGTTGAGGTTTACTGAAGGGGAAAGTAAGGTATTGTGACAAGATTTAAAGGAAAGAGAGGGAACGGATTTTAAAGAGGTCAAGGGTCGGAATCCAGGTTCATATTCTTGAGTCGGATGAACACGATGGTCATGGTCGAAAATGAGTGCTACTAATGATTGCTCCATAACAGTAGATTCAACAAGTTTCCCAAAAAGTTAGTTCCTGGATTGTTTTGGGATGAAATTATGGGTCAATGCTTGGTTGGGGAGAGGGGGAGGGGGGAGGTCGGGGAACAATAAACTAACAGCTAATCGCACTTCATTCAACCACACTAACACTTCTCTAATTAAACCATTTTGATGCCAATGATGAAATACAACTTGTCTCAGAAATACTGCTCCAATGCGTTAAATATCTAGCTCTAAGTATAGCTAAGTATAGCTCTAAGTATCTAGCTCTAGCTCTGTAGGGGTCGCACTAATACCATCAAAGGTTGGGATGCTTACCTTAGGTATCTTAGGAGAACCCTGCTTTGAAGCTTGGAGAAATTGGTTATATTTAGCACCTGATATATTCACTCTAGTGTCATTTACAATGACATCATAACTTCCAGTGAACTCATGCCTGAATTTAATCGGTTCATCTTGGCAAAATAAAAACTAAGCAAGATTAAACAATGCACTTTAAACATGTAATCATACATGTAACACAAAATTACACAAGAAAAAATTACTGACAAATTTTGGTGAAGTCGAGTAGATGCAAAATACTAGTACGACGGACTGGCCACAAAAACCATTGTATTCTATTGTTCTCGAAGCCCCGCCCCCAAACAGACCTACTACAATACCGGGTCTGCCTTCAATGAAAACTTTTTCGAAGGAGACGATACCTACCTACAAGGGGTTGTAGTCATCGTGAATGAAAAATTTTATTTTTTTTTACCGGTCGGTCGTACTGCCACACAGAGGCAGTCTGAATGGAGAAATGTTTAGTCGCTTTAGTGCAACTACAGTATGGCTTCTACATTACAAAAAAATATTTTGTAATTCTGTGACAACCCTCCTTTAAGTTTGCAGAGTTAAAAATCTCAATTCATTCGACAGTGATTTAGACATTCCAGCTGATTAACGATTAACTGCAGTATATTCTAGAAAATAATGTCACACAAGTCAAATGAAGCGTGAAATAAACCTAACATACAAAAAGCTTGGATTTCAAAAAAAAAAAAAAATACAAAATGGGCCGTGACATTTCAGGCATTGAAAACTACTTTTCACATCCAGGAAAGCAAAGCAATTAGATTTAACGATGGCTGCGTCCGGGTTTCAAGATTAGAAATTTATTTCAAACTTAGCTAAATGGGTTTCCCCACATACGTCATTTCACGTGAAGAACACATGCTTCCGCCGTGTCTCGAAGCCAACTTGCGTCAATCATACGTCAATAATGCATCCTTTTTCTGCATACAAAAAGTATTTGCACGCCAACATTGCCTCATTTTTGCGGCTGTGTTATCACGGGAAAATATAAGTAGTACGACCACATTTTTTTTGGTATGGGTGGCTTGTTAATTATGGTACAGTTCGAAAAAACAACTTCATTTGTACACCTGATTGCTTTGCCATTACTCCGTGCTACCATCCACAAATTCGGCACGAGGCATACATTCTCACAGTGATCAACCACACCAGTGTTGAATCCTCCTACGAATGCCTTATTTTACGAATTATGCTACGAATCATTATACGAATGCCTTCCTTATACTACGAATTATTCTACGAATGATTTATTTTACGAATTATGCTACAAATCTTGTACGAATGCCTTTCTTATACTACGAATTATTCAACTACGAATTATTCAATCAACTGCAGCGTGGTTTGAGCACTATTATTTACAAAATGCTACGCAGTCTTGTTACGTCTTCTGTGGATTTGGCTCACGAGCCGTGCATCCTTTCAGCGTGGAATCTGAGGTTTGTGGAGCGACTCAGTCACAATTTTCAAGCCACCTCAGCTGGTTACGTACTGCCCGGAGTCGCATTATTATTTTTTTGTTTGTTTGTCCTGTTCTTTAATTGTTATAACACGGGTGATTCAGAGTTAGTTTATCGCCGATGGGTGTACGGTAATTCTCGCGTGGAGGCGCCGTTAGTTCCATCGTAGGTTAACTAATACGTCCGAAAAAGCCGTGGCCTGACACAAGTTTTAGTAGGCTAAAAAAACTGTTTTTTCGTGAAGCTTTTTTTCGGGAGAGAAAATGCGACGTATGATAATTCGGAAAAATAGTCGACACCTATGAACTTGAGGCACGTTATATTTGTTTGTTGTTTGTTTGTTTGTCCTCCCCTCATTGTCCTTCCCCTTCATTTAATTTCATTTCATTTCATCTCATCTCATCTCATTTCATTTCATTTCATGTCATTTCATTTCATCTCATTTCATTTCATTTCCTCTATCCTTTACCACCGACTGTTTTTCGAGAATGAAAGGGTAGCAAACGGAACAATGTATCTTACTAGCCTAAGAAATATTGTTGCATTTTACTGCCTGCTCTGCATCGTTTTCTAGTGGGGACCGCACATTGGTTTGTCGTGTAATGAAGTTTGTGTCAATTTAGGGCTAGCTATTTTGGCACAAACATAAACTACACGACTGCTTACGTGGAATATATTAAAAAAAAAACCACGCATCGATTACACCGCTGTGGCCCGACCTCGCCGCAGTGCTGAGAAAATCTTCCCGTCTTAGGTTTTCTCAGGCAGTGTTCCTTGAGTATAGTCTTCCCGTCCTAGGCTATATTTTTGGATTAAGTAAAAAGCGTCTGGAAAACCTCCTATGCTACGATATGTCCCGTTAGAGCCCACAAGGTCAAAATCAAAAAAAAAACGTGGGCTCTAACGGTACATTAGGAGGATTCCAGAAAATGACCTTGACCTACATTCTACTTTAAAAAATATGGACACTTGTAAAAGTAAGTATGAAATATGCAATAGCTTATCTACAAATTTCGTAAGTTTATAAACACAAAAACACTTATTTACGTTTCCCCAAGTAATAAAGATTTTTTTTTTGGAAGCATTTTGGGTAAAAATTAATCCACGAAGATTAATTTGTCATGTGCTTTCGTTCCCTTTGCCCAAAACAATACACACCACATTTTAGCTACGCCAAAGCGAGATATTTTAGTGAAACCAGAATGACACAAACCTATTGGGGGGATCGCGCCATCTAACGATAAAATTAATAAAAAAACAACGAAACTGAAAAATGCAAAGTACTATGGTAGCAATCTAAAACACAGACAAACCACTGCACCCTCTATGACACCAAGAAATTAATAAAATCGAAAAATGAAAGTGCTCAGTGCACTAAGTGCCATCTATTGAGAGAACTGTAATACACTTAACTGAATGCTGTGAGCAACAATTTTTATCACTGAACATAGAGCGCCATCTATTGGGCACAAATCAAATCAACTCCATCTATTGAGAGAACTGTAATACACCTAACTAACTAAGTGATCAGTGCTAAGCAGTAAATGAAGTGCCATCTACTTAGAACACTTGAATAAACCTGATCAGTGCTAAGATCACTGAAAATACCACTGGCTCCATCTATTGACTTCGAATCAAAACATACAAAACGAACTGAATGCTGTAGGCAACTGAACATAGAGCGCCATCTATTAGGCACAAATCAAATCAAACAAAAAATTAAAAAAACTAAAGTGATCAGTGCTATGATCACTGAAAAAAATGAACTGAATGCTGTGAGCAACTGAACATAGAGCGCCATCTATTGGGCACAAATCAAATCAAACAAAAAATTAATAAAACGAAAGGCACAAGTGATCAGTGCTAAGATCACTGAAAATACCACTGGCTCCATCTATTGGGCACAAATAAAACAAAAAATTAATAAAACGAAAGGCTGAATATGCATCACTGAAAATACTACTACCTCCATCTATTGACTTTGAATCAAAAAATACAAAAACAAACTGAATGCTGTGAGCAACAATTTCTATCACTGAACATAGAGTGCCATCTATTGGTCACAAATGAAATCAATTATAATTTTCTCGCCAGTCAATATTCCCCCATACTGCAGCCAAAAACAAAGAAAGAAGACATTAATTTTCTGCAGCCAACCAAAAAAAAAGAAAGAAAACATTAATTTTAGCCAAGTTTCTCATTTTCTCCTAAATATCGGCGGCCATTTTGAATTTTTCAAAATATGGTCAGAATTCCACCAAACTCAATATTCTTCGGAATTTGGACCTCCCCTATCGATCTGCCGTGTCAAAAATTAAAATTTCCCAATTTTTTTTCCGATTTGGGTACAGGTGTAAAGTGTTAAGCAATGAACAAAAATAAATTTTGGTTTTATTAATCTACGGACTGCAGCAAAGTGCCATAGCCTTACTGATGTTGAATTTCGTCAAAGGGATTCTTAAGAATTTTAATGATTTCCGGGATGTTTTGGAGGAACGAGTTCCATTCTGCAAAGTTCATTTCACATTGGGTTATCGGAATCATGTTCCAATCGAAAGTGTAGAACACGAGTCGAGTAGCGTCGCCGTTAAATTTTATCCTCAGGCTTTTATTTTCTCCAAGACGCTCTGCATGAAACATTGAATCGAGAGCATTAACCAACATCTTATTGAAATGATGTAGTAAAACAGCTTTCGTTGATAGACTTAGGAACAACTGAATCACATTTTGAATCTGTTCAATAGCACCCAAGGCTGCATTTTCATCGTCGCCGCCAAAATGAGCTTTGTTGGCCCTACGTTTCAAAATTTATTGATTTAAATTGCCGTGATGTTTTAACAAGACTTCCCACTCGTGAGCTTTCAAATCAATTTGGGACTGGCCCGACGTGAAGTTGACGACAGCATTTTCTCCGAAGGAAGTGACTTGAACGGTGGCGTGAGGGCCCAGGGCGAAAACATTATCGTCACTCATATTGGTTACTAGCGGTCTTTAATAATAAGAGGTATTAATTTTATTTTTGGTTTTTTTATGCTCTTATCCTTCAAATTCGCAATGTACCTCTAACAAATGGTGCCCAGTCGGGATGACTCCTGAATTGGAGACCAAAATCGTGTTCCCAATTTGCAGTTCTAGTGGCGTCCTGTCGAAGTTGACCACGTTGGCTGCCTCACCAGCAATTTTTTGAATGGTCTTAACCGAATTAACTCTGACCTGCAAACTCACTTGGAATTGAATATTGATTCGTGAGGCAAGGGCTATTACTTTAGTTAACCGACCGAGTTCGGAAACCATGATGTACTGTTGGCCATTTTCTGACAACTACTTAAAATTATCTCTCGTTTCTAAATTCGAACGAAAACAGTAGACACGCCTGAGAACTCGTAATTCCCTCCTAATCCGATTGACTTGTCTGTCTACGTATTTTTTGGTCGCTGCATCGCCGTCGCTGGATGGCTGACCCAAATTTACTAATTTCTTGTCAGCCAAGCTTAAATTTCCATCGAAATCTTTACTCAAACCTATTTCAGATTTCAGGTAGCCTAGAGTGACTGCTTTCTTTTTAACTGGTGGGAGCCCCCAAATCAACTATTCTGTTTCCAGCTAAACTCAAATTGCCTTCTACAGTTTTGGAGAAACGAAGTGCGTTTTTAACGAATGTGACGGTAGCAGCGTCTGAGTCAGAAATAGGAGGGGCTAGGTTGGTAATTCTCTTCTGCCTGGCATTAAAATCAGTGCCTGGCCCGCTCAAGAAATCTCCATTATGCGATGCCGTTTTGATCCGTTTTGCAGAGCTACCAAATTTATCGACGAAGCTCATATTTTTTCCTTCAAGTTCTGGATAATTTGAAAAAAGTTGAACAAACGTTGGAACAAACGTTGAATTACGTACAAGCAATAGTGGCCACAAAGTACCTCTCTAGAATCTTGGATACGTCGGTGGTTGGAGAAGTTACCACCGAGATATCTTTTGATCTCTAGAGGAGCTTTTAAACCAAAAGAATCGAAATAAAAACAGCAGCTGGGCCCTCGACTGAAATAACACACCCAGTGGCTTCCTGGAGCTGAGGAGTCCTGTAAATTGACTATGCCACTCTCTCCATTTCGCAAACATTGAGGAAGGAGGTCTTTGCTGAACGTCCCTCTGTAAATGGTAACGCCTAATTTTTCGGCATATATGTTTAAATCTACGTTAGTCAGAGCCCTGTTTAATGGGACACCTGCTTGAGATAAAAACCTCGTCCAGGGTTTCGGTTTTTGGTAGTTTTTCTTTTTTGTGACGCCTTTTTTTAAGTTTTTTAAGTCCGGCTCCCTTCTTTCTATATATGGCGAGCGCCTCCATGGCAGCGTTATGCCGTTTCAGTTCTTGCAGCTGCCTGGCGTTATTCCTGGCCGAGTTGACGGCTCTGGAGATTCCAGATGCTGCTCCAGATAAACCACTGATGGCGCTCAACCCCTCCAGGGCTGGTAGGAGAGGAATTATGCCGTCAGTTTGATTACGAGAAAGTTTCAAGCTCAGTCCTCGACCTGCCTTGCGAGCCTTCAATACTTTACCGTGTTGCGTTTTAGTGAGTGGAAGCGTCACGTTCCCTCTCTTTATCTGAGAATTGAAAAGGCGGAAAGAAGGAACTTTGCCAGCTTTGACGTGTTTTAACATTTTTTGCTTTTGATGGGGAGTCAAAGAGACTGCTACATTTTTATACATGATTTTTCCTCTTTATGAAAAAAAAATAAAATAAAATATCATACCAAAACCTCGACTTTACTCCTGTCCAATTTCAAATACATTATTCTGTCGCTAATAACTAAAGCTTAAGCTTTCGTGTTAGAAAGTACGGCGGTTCCGAAGCGCATTTTTACTTGCAAATCTATAACTGACGATGACAATCTTTCAGACTGCTTTGAAACGTCCAGTGCAACCAAAGGATAATTCTTCGAGAACATATTGACTTCATAAGCTGGTCCGGACGATCCTGACCCCAACCCGTAGTACTGCTTCCTAAACTCTACGATCATTTGATACAAGTTAGAAATGTTACCTTGCGGAAAATTTAAATTTAAATTGAGAAAAGGGTAACGTTCGGAATTAAGCGTTACGTGGACGTCTGTAAAGTTACAGTCATCGAAGACTGCCGGATTTTTTTTCGCATCGTTGTCTCTAGCAGTTTGAAAACCTATTACTATCCACCTCGGGCGTTGAACAGAACTGGTGGTGATCAATCTCCAAGTGCAGCTTGTCGTGGTGGGAAGGTCTAACTGGTCAGCGTACCAGTGTCTGAATGCGAGGGGGATGCTGATGCCAGAATCCACCATGGCGTACAGTTTGTTTTTTTGACTATCGGAGGGAGTCACGTGCGGGAGGAACCGAGTTATTTGTTCTAAGACTATCTTGCCGGCATCAACCCCCGACGCTCTGAATATAGCATAATCGTCCGACGATCGAATAAGCACCAGCGTTTGTTGACAAGCATATAAAATTTTCGTATAGTCTTCGCAAAAGCCCAGTAAGTGGGACAATAGCACGGCGAAGGAAAAACTGCCTTTCGGGTTGCGGGAAAAGAGCACGTCTCTTTTGTGTTTCAGAATCAAATTCGTAGTATCGTCTGTTGAAGATGCATTATGGGAGTCCAAAATCCATCCTCTATTGGTCAATTCCGCTTGCTGCTCCGGAGAGTAACTTACTAAGCCTTTAATGGTGCTTGCAAAACCGGGCATATTTAATTGGTCGACTGTCTTGTCGCTTATTTTATATTGTATCATACTAAGTAAATATGCGGCGGCGTTATTCACCAAAGCAATTTTATCTGTCACGGCATATGCCGAACTGTCGGAACTCTTGATAAGAACACCTTTCACGTGAATGTAGCTTTTGTGCGGGTGGGTGAATAAATCTTGGTTCTGAACCGTAATTCTGATTTCGCTGTTGGGAGTATTCACGTTCATACCCACTATTGGCCCGTACTCGTGATAATTGTAACTGATGACTGATTCGTCCAGTATGAATGGTTCTGTAAGGTTCAGTTATTCCTCATTGCTCTCCATCCTTAGGTACTGATGAGACTGTCTATGAATTTGACATTTTCAGGACTCAGAAATTGTCGCCTTCTAGCTCTGAAAGTCTCGTTGTTCCCCCTTTTCACTCGTGGCAATGTTTCTCTCTTATAAGAGCCTCCCAATTGGTTGTGGACGATTGGTTCTTTAGCTAAAGGTAGACTGGGAACAGTCGGTTTAATAATATTCTTATTAAATTTCAACATTTTAGGTTTTTTATTTTTTTCGTAAGCATCGTTAATGTCTCACCTCTCAAATTAACAGGCCTGTTGGCCTGGTCGGTCAGCCAAATTCTAATAGCGTACACTACGTTTTTAGTAACGGGCAGATATATCAGATTGTGAGGCGAAAAAACCACTTTATATCACGGGGAGACGTTGGGGAAAAACGAGTAGATAGTCGGTTGCGATGATCCGTTCACGTAAGAACCCGAAACCAAGTCGCAATGTACCAGTATGCTATTTAGATTTATTATGTTGACAGTGTTTGGTCCGATGTATTCCCCAAATTCATAAGTTTTAGCTTCGAAACCAAAAATCTTTCCGATACTGGACGGTTCAGAAAAATCAACCTTATATCTTCTGTCAGTAATGGTTAGTTCACACTTTAGAGTGTTTACGTTGCCATTTAATAGAACGTAGGAAACATTATTAGTCTCGTCCCAATGCTTGCTCTTTTTGAATTTTCTGTAAATGATGTTTATAATTTCGTCTAATTCATAACAACCTTCTGAGACGACGATTTTAATCCAGGTGTTACCACCGTCCGTGCTGTAAGTGAAAGAGTCGGTCACGTCCTCTATAACGTTAGGAATGGAGTTGTAAGTTTCCAGATTGACTAGAGCCAATTCGTGAGCGCCTTCCAATATCAACGGGGAAGGAAAACTGGTCACAAAGTCAGTTTTTTCAGAGGAAAGTATGATCGACATATTTTTAGTTTAATACATTAGTTAACATCTACCAAATTCACCGATCAGTTTTCGGTACTCTCCATCGGACAGCAATGCTTTGCTCCGCATTTCTGTGAAAATGTGCAAGAATTCTTCATCCAGAGAATTATTGCCAGCCTCTGTAGAGGCTCTGAGGAGCTTCAGTCTTTTGCACAAGTCATTCGGATCTCTATAGAACCGGTATCCTTTCCCTACAACCTCGGCAGGTCTGCCCCAAACAGGTTTTATAAAAGTCGTGTACTTCAAACCGGAGCTGGACTTTAGTCTTTTTGTACTATCGTCGTTGTTGTGATATATGGCTTTACTCCTCTTCAGAATATCGTGGTAGTTCAAAAGGCTAGCATCTCCATTCGGTGGCTTCGAAGGGTTTTTCAACATAACCAATTGCCACAAATCGTCCGTCCCTTCGTACTTTTTTCCTCCCACGATCAAGTCATCGTCTTGAAATTGTACCTCCATTGCACCAATCATGTAACGTTTAGCCTCCGGGTCGTATCGAATGCCAAAAGTGGGGTGGGTCAGAGTCTCTCGAGTGGCAAACAAGCATAGATACTTGGTAGCTAGCGGACCGAGTCTGACTGCGGAATCGCCGAGTAAAGAGGCCTCTTCCATTTGTCTCCTACGAGCCCCCGGCGTGAGGGCAAGTGACATGTCGGAGGGCGCGTCAGGTAATGCACCCATGGAACTGGAGAGCCGTCTCCTGGCACTTGCGTGAAACTGTATCTCGCCGTCGTCACTGTCTATATTCTTGTCTTCAGTATCGACGCGGCCTGTAGCCGCCGCCAGAGCTTTCTGAATATGCTCTAACCGTTTCCCGTGATATTTTTCTTGTTTCTTCTGTCCAGCCTCTAGAGCCAACAGTTCTTTGATTTGTCGTTGATGCTGAGCCGAAGCCTCGCTTTCCTGTAGCATCTGCATTTTAGTCTGGTCTACTATAGGATCAACTACTGGTTTGAATATCTTTTGCAAATGTTCAGATTCTGTCTGCTTTTCCAGTTTTATATTTTGAAATTTTTGTTTCAGACACTTTTTTAGAGCCTTGTACTGATCGACCTCTTTCTGGGGTTTGCTTCTCTTATTTTTAGTTTTAGTAGACATGACTTGAACAGATTTATTTCAACTTTTCCTTGGTCTCAACTTTGAGTTGGTTGGATTTCTCATTTGCATGTATTTGTTCCAACGGAGGGGCTGATTAAGGTACTGAATTCGTAAAAATGTTTTTTTGGGCTCATTTTCTCAAAATTTTTGTTATGAGACAAGTTTACGCGAGGAAATAACTATCTACAAGATATTTGCGGACGTATGTTCAATACACGAGTTCCTGGCACAACAAATGAAAAGCGTACGGTACTTTTACGCTCGCGATCGAACCTCTACGGCACACGCTGCATTTTTAGAGCCTCGTACTGATCGACCTCTTTCTGGGGTTTGCTTCTCTTATTTTTAGTTTTAGTAGACATGACAGTTTAGTTCTTTATAAAATAATGTTTAAGTCTACAAACGTTAATGTCAACAAAAACCTAGACGTACGTTAATGTCAACAAAAACCTTCGGCAGACACGTCGTTGTTAGTCGATCATTCTTCTATACCTTCGATCCAAGGGTTTAGTTTTATCGATGAGTAGGAATCCGTACGGAACAGAGTTCCAAACCTCACCACACATGCGACGAAACTCGTTGAAAATCATGTCACCACTAACGTGGTTATTGAAGACATGTTTGAGGTTTGCTTCATCTTGCCTGAAGAGAATTATAATGTTGGAATTATCTCGAATAACTCTCTTGGGTATCCTGCTGTAAGTCTGACATAAATAAAAGATCGAGGCGTCCGCGTGCCTGCCGTAGGCAAAATAGCGTTAGATTCTGTCTTGTTTCTCAATCATGAAATCATCCAATAAAATTACCGTTTTGCCACACGGCAGTTCTTCTGGTGGTGGGATATCTTCGTTGTTGGAACAAAAGGT